>DXKC01006029.1:0-12898 GCA_031170775.1 Cymbopogon citratus
ATCATAGGCAACCATGATGACTTTGCTATAGAAGAAGGTGAGGGCTAGTGGCCACGACCCACGAGGCTATGGATCAAAGCTTTCGAGGGTCTAACGGCCCCGCCAATATTTGGTAAATGGCATCACCATTAACAAACACCAGCTAGTTATTTATGATCCATTTTTATGGTAAATTAGCACATTCAGTATTGTAACAATGTCTCCAAATGCACTATGTTTGGATTATAAGGGCATATCCAATGGAGAATTATTTTTGAATGACATCCAATGGAGAATTATAAGCTACCTCAAAGCATATTATTTCATATTTTAGTATAGAGATATAATTTATCTCTTGACCAAGAGCTAGTATGATGCACACAACACATGTTGTGCCAAAAAAAAATACCATTAAAGAAATTGTCTTAGAGCTAATAACTATCTCATGTTGTTGAAGGTGCCCTAAGCCGAAAAAACAAAGCTCTCGTTATTGACCCACAAAAAGGCAAGAAATTACAGCTCTGTCTGAAACAAATTAACCTTTCATGAATTTCCAGCAGCAAACTGATACTTGACCAAAAAGGGCCAGCAGGATGTGCTCGAGATAAATTACACCAAATTAAAAAAAAACTAGGGCATTTCCCACCACGGCAAAGTTTAGAATTAACATGTTGCTGAATACCCATTGCCATTTGCACGTCATGACTTGAGTTGATCAAATGCTGTCAGAAGACTAGCCTTGTAAGTTTGGATCTCAGCATATTCTTCAGAGTTGGGAGTGGAACTGACTATTGCATAGGCACCTGCCTTGTCCAAAAATCCAGCAGCTTCTTCTGTACATTACAAGAAAAAAAATGTTACATGATACTGTACATGAAAGGATAGTTCAAAAACACTAATGCAGCCTTCATATATGTGTGTTCGAACTTCTGGAATGGACAGAACAGGTGGACCTTCCAAATGAATTCTGAAGTGACATTTTTAACTTTTTAACATGGCCTGAGAGCAATCTTTGGTCAAAATGAGTGGCCTACATATGACTTAAGGTTAGTATGTATTTGGCCCCAGCTCGACAAGTAAATTGATGGCTCAACAAAATTTGGCTGAGGATTCCACCATCCTGAGTTCTACCTGCAGTTGGCGAGAAAACCAACTGCAGCATGAAGCGAGTTTTTGGTTGGCATCCATCCAAACAGACAGCCAAGCAATTGCATAAATGTGGCAAGGCAGCGATTGACATTAATCCAAATGAGCTCTTAATCTATTCAACTACCACAGGATGATCTGATGCTTTCTTCCTAGAGAATTAAACTGTCATGGGTTTCTCTGTTGTGTTCTTCTTGGCATATTTTGATGTTGCCATTTTTTTTTTGTTTCTACTGCATCGTTGATGAAAACTAAATAACAAATGGGACATAGTATGCTGTATGCACATACAACAAGTTAGAAGATCACAAAGTTGAAAGTAGAAATCAAAGAATTTGATATTCTTGGCAATCTTAAGTAGGCATGGTCCTCTTCTTTGGTGTGTAGTATCTAAAATGGACATTCAAAACATCAACCACCATAATTGAATTTGTATTGCAGACGACCTAGATGAAGAGGGAAACTAGTGGGAAGTTTGTCACTGGGGTCTTGTTTGTACAAAAATTAATCAACAGCCACATGATTCCAATCATGAGAATATGTAAATGTAAAGTAAAGAAAAAGTGCAAAGACATAGGAATATTTAAATGAACCAACCACTTCGAAGCAGTAGAGAAGCCTAAATAAACTAGGACATAGGGATGGGAAGAGGTTAGTATGTTTTTACTCACCGGATTTTGAAAGTGCAGCAAGAGCTTTTAGAGCTTCTTTTCGTGTTTTATCATCTTTCGCACCTTCCAATACATTAAGAAGTTCCTGAGCTCCACCCATCTCTACCACCTTCATTCTTCTATGGTCTGTGCCCAGAGGAAATTAGTAAGTATATTTTCCACAAAATAAAAAGCACTAAATGGATGTTTAAGGCAAGTAAAGACTGAAGATATATGTCATGTTACAGGAAATATAATGGAAATGTAGCCTAGACTTGGAAATACAGGACTACATGTTTATATTTCTAGGTAGAGTTAGGACTCGAGTATTGAAGTAGGATATGTAGCTATTGGCAATCACACACAGATTATGGAAGCAGTTATGTATGGCTATTTGCAACCAGACTCAGATTATGGAAGCAGTGATCAATAGGTATGGGCAATCAGCTTAAAACTTCAGGACTTGACAAAGATTGTACAGTTATGGACCACAGCAAGTGGATAATTCTAAGACAAGACAATGTGAATGGCAACAGACAATGTGATAGACTGATAGTGACCTTTAAGTACGATAGCTGACAGCCTTTAGTCAAGAAACCCATAACTCATGGGCCATGGACCCATTTTGATCAAACCCAAGTAGCTGGTAGCTGGGATTCTGGATTGTTCTCATACACGGAACATGTGTGCATTACAATATTGTTGCAAAATATAGGATAAAAAGGTAATTATCTAATATTTTGCTGATAGCTTCACACCAGAAGACGAGAAACATTTTTCTTTTCATAGTTAATTCAATTTGAATGATAATCTGGACCAAAATAAAAATTTGTAGACAAGGTTACTCCTATCAGCTCTAAAATCCAATCAAATGAGGCAAGCCAACACTGTAATCTTTAGACCTAAATCTTATGCACCAGGACAAGAAAACAATAGAAATTCAATTTTGCTATAAGACATGGCTAGCTAGGAAACCAATATTTTGTGTACAAGTGCTTAGGAGATATATCTTCAAAGATTTCTTAATTAACTAGCATTCTTTTTGTTTGCGAGTAGTTAACTAACATTCTTAGTTCTATGGAATAAAATACAATGCCATTTGATAAAAAAACAATGCCACTGACCAATGGACTGTACTTTTGTGCAATCTTCCAACAATTATAAAAGCAGCACAAAAACATTAGTGTTAACAATAGCACCCTTCATGTTGTCATAAAAGGCCTTGTCCAGAGAAACAAAACCATCACCAATACAGTAAAAATTGAAACATGGCAACATGCATTGGAATGCATTGGAAAACAATTATTTAAAATATTATTATAATGTAGTGCAGCTCTCCCGCATTTTTGAGAAAAAATTATTTAAAGTATTATACTACACCAAGTTTGGTTATTTCTCTCTATACAGTTAATATCGTTTTGTTAAGACCAATATTAATTTGTTTTTTTTAAAGACCAATATGCATTAGATAACTCACTTAAGAACTGTAAATACACTTAAATAAATTAATTACCATCCACTGCAAAACGAGCTAAACGAGAAGCTCCCATCCTCTTGAACAAGGGATCCTTGACACGCAAAAGCGAGATAGATTGCTGAACTAGGTTATCCCCTGAAAACTTGTCAGGCAAAGTAACATTTTGAGGCCAAATAAAATATCCTATGCAGGTAATTCAATTCCAGTAGAGAAAGAATCAGTACCCATGTACGGAAAGAATTGGTAACCAACTAGGCCAGCAGTTCCTAGGAAGAATATCTTCAATATCCATCCAAATTTCTTCTCAGCTTCTTCCTCGAGTGCCCTGTCATCTGTGCAACATTTCAGTTCATGCCAAAGGGCATAATCCACAATAGTATTTTCCCAGGACAAAATTTTAATTTAAAGAACAGAAAAAATAATAAACTTCACACATTCTTGTTGATCATATGTTACTTAAAGCACGGTTATGTCAGTATCATACCTGACTGTAGTTCCAAAATAAGGACATATAACCTAACAATATGTGAAACAACGCATAGTCCAGGGAAACAGCATTGCATCATGCCAGTGAAGAAATTCTACGAAGACCAGGGTAGACTGGAGAGTTCAAAACTAATTGTGTAGAAAATATCGGTTTTATGCTTCACAGAGAAAGGGATACTCCGAAGACAAAATTAGGCATTCATGATTATCTCCACCAGATCGATCAACCACAGAAATGGAGCCACCAGGGCCTGGATGTACCTCTCTCGTCGTAGGTGCAGAGCCTTCGAGCCAACCGGAGCCCCGGGCCGCTGCCAACCCATCCGTTCGCCGCTGCCTATCGCGAAATCGCAAAGCGTCATAAGAGCTGAGAGTTCGACAAAGATGGACGGAACCCAAAACCCAAGAAATCTAAGACGGGATCCAAGATGTACCCCGGCGACATCACCCCGAGGTAGGAGGACCCCGCCCCCGCTGGAAACAGCCTCCGCAGCCACCGGCGCGGCCCGGCGAGCGGCCGCGGCTGCGGACGGCGGCGACAGGAGGCGGCGGAGCGCGAGCTGCGAGAACCTCTGCATAGAGAGACGGTGTGGTGGAGCTCGAGGCCCAGTGGGCTGTGAGGGTTTTGAGGAAGGCCAGAGTGCACGGCAGAGCGGGCCTCCCTCGATCGCGTCTTAAAGCCCACGGCCCATGAACAAGGCTTCGCCCTCCCGAACGCGTTCGTCCCATTCCCCCGTCGTCCGCTGCGCAGTCAAGTGCGACGGCGACGGACCACGTGCCGTGCCATGCCGCACGCTCTCCTCGCGCGGCGACGACGCTGCCTCGCCGATGTCTGACGCCATGATGCTCTCGCAATCCATCAATCGGATTAGCAGAGGCAGATGCATGTGTCGGTCAATCGATCGTGACGGGAGCTCGCCGTCTGAAAGCTGAAAGGTTCTGGCGGCAGGAGATGCAGGAGTTCCCGGATCATGCGCGCCCGCCAGGTGCTTGAAGGATTGCGCAGGCACCGGCACCGGCAGACGAACACCGCAGGTGCTTGCTCTCTGTACTCGAGTGCTAACTTGTGGCGAGCGCACCATGCATTGTCTCGCTCCTCTGTTAGTATTTCCCTTTCTTAATCATGTGAAATCATTACGAATGACCCATGACTTATGGTGCTTGGGTTCTGGACGGCATGGTCGTTTGCAACGCTGCACTGCCACTGCACGTCAATGCCATTACAGTTAGGACCGTTTGTACCATTTCTACAGTTTATATGATAACTACGCTATCCGCTGCACGCCTGCACCATCTGAAATTCTGAATCAACGTGCCCTGAAATTAGCTTGCATATTTTGGAGTTAGTATCAGACTGTCAGTACTGTGATGGCACTGTAGATATGCTATTGAAATGGTGTTTCGAACGGCTAAGTAGAGCTTGCTAGATGATTTGCAATTGAAATGCATCATTCAACTGTGATTACTTATTGACTACGAACACTGTGTTTTTAGGTCTGCGCTTTCACCTTTGATCTCACTGGCAATCACACACTAGAAAAATAGGCAACAGTTTTGCAGCCATAGGACGTGAATAATTGACAAAAGCAAGATCAAAAGGAAGATAAGCTACTCTGTTCCATGATCTATAATTCCATGGACTACAGAATGGTGCCCAAACCATATCAGATTATCATTTGCCCAGTACTCAGATAACTTCTTTTCTTATCAATGAAAGCCGGTAACAGATCTTTCGGAAAAAAAAAGTACTCAGATAACAAGACCACAAGTTGAACTGTTATAAAATCACAGTATCTATGTTGCTAACTAGAGTTTCACTTTATCCAGAATCATCAGTTGCCATTGCACGCTGGTAGAGAGTTCTCCAAAGATTATAGTTGTGTAAATACTACTTCATGTAATACAGGAATTGCTAAATGTCAATCTCATATTAACTCAATATCTTCAAATCGATACTGCTATTCAATCCAATACAGAAACAGCATTGGCGGTTCTTAAAGAAAGTGACCATGGATTACACTGTTATGCCACAATAATACAATATTACAAATTTAGGAAGTCATATATTGCAATTTTAGTGTTATTGCAAGCTCGATTCAGTCAGCTGTATTTTCTCCGAAAATATTTGGTTTATTGTCACTATTGCGAATATCAGAAGGAGGAGTTTCAGAGAGAAGAGAAGAGCATTGTGGTGCAACGTGCAACCACCAGCAAGGTAATATGCATGGATCCTTTGATGGTGTAATGTCCACATCACGCGTCAAGTTAGATAGAGCAAAGCTTTGGCGACGTGAGGTGTGAACAATAGTACAATACTGCTTGCACATGCTAACCATCTTTTGTTAGGTCCCAGACAGAAATAGATTAGTACATCTAAGCATATCTTATCAACTCAATGATTGTGTTGTGAGCACAGAAAGAAGGCCAATTCATCAAAAAGCCAGACAATACTAGCATCTATTCGCATGAATCTTATGTACATTCCAAGACAGCATGATAAGAACATACAGCAATCTGACAAAAGGTGGAAGGGATCTCAGCCTGTGAAGAGGACTAGACGGTCTACAAGTCTTAGGATGGATGAAGTCTTCAATACAGTGTCACTGATGATTCGTCTCCAACCTGCGAGGTGCTGTACTTCTTGGCTGATTCCGGCTTTGACATGTCACCGGACCGCCTCCGGAGCATCTGGCGCATTCCGTCGGCCACGCGGACGGCGGGGTTCGACTTGAACATCTTGCAGAATGCCATGTGAGCCCTCACAGCCTCCTCTACTCCTGGGTGAGCCTTCTTCCTGCATGCCTCATCTCTGACGGCCTCACAGCACAGCCCACACAGCCATTGGCCATGAAAGCCTGCTCTCACGCTGGCAATGTAGTCCGGGGTGCAGTCCTCCCTCAGACCACAGCACTCGCACTTGACCGACTCTATCTCCATTGCTTGCTTGCTGCTGCTTGCTTGCTTGCTGCTGCTTTGTATGTGTCTTGATTCCTTGGACTGGGAGGCTATTTGTAAGGAGGTTATTATGGTTGTGAGGGGAAGTGGTGGGAAGGGGTGGAGGAGGGTATTTATTGATGGTGAGGTATTGGTGCATGTTCTGAGGTCAGAGATTTGAGACAGAGTTAGTTGGGTGTGAGCCTCATTTGCTGGCCTTTTCCTGGCATTAAAAATTTTTGGCATCGGTTGGTGGCTAGAGGGGACGGGGCTGCTGGTGCTGTGGGAATATGGGGGGCCTCACAAAATGCAAAGTTTGTCCCTTCGCTGAATTCTGAGAAAGAGCACGCTTTCGCGTGCAAATCGACCCACCTTTCCACCCTGTACTTTTCTTGGTAAACAGTTTTTTCGTTGGCCCTTTTTCAAGTTTCAGTTTTCTTCACTCATGGATTCCTGTTCCTGTGATATTTGAATTTCAAACTTTTTGTTCCTGATAATATAAAGGCCAATCATCTGTCAGGCTGAGGGCACCTCGCCCTGCTACCGGATTAGATTCTCTGAACTAACAAGATTTCTGTCAAAGATTCATAGTAGAGTGCAGTCATCATTCATAAAGAAAATTTAGGCTGGATGTTGCTGTCAAGCTATTGGTCATCCTTTTCTTTTGTTTAAGACAAAGTTGATTCACAGTTGGTTCCTGAGATAACGTATTGTGGTCCTCCGCATAATTCTGAGCCTGGATGTCGTAAAAGGACTTGCATGTTAGCATTATCTTTTGGAAGCCTTTCGCTGTGACATGGTTTATGAATAGCTTTAGTCGGTTGGTGCTTCTTTTCTTGAAGGATGGAAAGAGATGGCTCCTACGATTTGGACTGTCCCATAGAATCTTGTGTCGTGCTGAGTGTCTTCTACTTTCTTCTTATCAGATTGAATTTGTTACTGCATTATGGAACTATGTAGAGTGATAGGGAACATTCACTATAATTATGACTGTTGTGTTTTTGTATAGCTGAAGTTTATGTTCTAAGCAACTGATATTCAAAATAAGCAGTTGGAGAGCTAAAGGAAAAATAAAGGAAGGCTTCAGACTTCAGAGAAGAAACCTCATGAAAAGGTAAGGCTATTTGGGTCCTTTATTTCTTTAATTTTCAACTTGAAAGTTCAAAATATGACCTGTTTGTTTCCTTAAGTATTGTCATTTTATTGGTTTATTTGAATTGTTTGATAATCTCATTTTACATATCAGGTGTCACAGCCAGATTAGGGCCATTCTATTTCCTGTATTTATGGTTCACTGTGGCAGCATGGGCTAATGCTAATGACTGAAACTGAAATCCTCAGTGCCCCATTTATTTTGATGTTGACTTGATGTTCATGGTTTTGAAGTTTGATACATTAGGTAGAAGTAATGCACTCTAAGTCACAGAATTTCATTACCTTGAGAGATTATTGAATCAAAACTTATAGTTCCGGGGCTGGTCTTCCTCTTTGTTGGTCCTATGCAGTTGTTCTGGGGGCAACCAGTTAGTTGGAGAAGATTTCTTTCCTTTGTTAGTTCCAAGAAAAGACGATATAGCTTGTGTCTTGTACTCTTGTTAGGGATATAATTTTTTGTGTTCAGTAGTCAATATCTTTTTTGCAAGGTGCTATTATACCATATTTCGTTCTGAAGGAGGCTTTGGGGCCAAAGTGTCTCTGTACTCTGCATAGTACATATATAGACATGGGGTCTACAATACTAAATACGGCCAAGGTAAGGCCATGAATGAAAACAATGCAAAGAGGCTATTAGGTTAATCTATAAAATAATTAACAAAAAAACGATGTGGCTTAGCCTTAAGGAAACGTTAAGGTGAAACACACCCCACAATTATTAAAATTTGAAATAATAAAATTTTGTAAAAAAATTGTGTAAACACGTATTTTATTAAAGTATAAGGTCAATAGATTACTTTCAGAATGCGCAAAAATACAACTCAGGTTATGTATTGCCTATTGAATCCAATCTATACTGCCTTTCCCGTTAAGAATGCATTATTCTGCTTTATTCAGTGTACAAAAAAGGTCAGGTCCTCAGAAATCATATCATGCTGCCAGTATTACCTTTTGTTTCCAATTACTACCTTTCGGTGAAGATTACAGTGCTTGTTGACTTTTTATCCACTTACCTTTGTCTTTTTTTTTCTGATTTTTCCTAGAGAAATAGAGTTTTTATTGCTAGCTGGAGGAGTGATTGTCTACTGCCATACTATCTTATCCTTTTCTTGCTGACAAAATCAAACTGCATATTTGATCTTTGCAGATAAACTTTCTGAATTCTTGATACAGTGCAACCGGCATTCTAAATTCATATATCATATGTTAACCATGCTCTGAGTGGTGGATAAGTTAAAGAAGTCATAAGCCATCGGTCTCAATCTTCCATTTAATTATTATTTATATGCACATGGTGCTTCTTCTTTTTCGATTGACCACTAGTATCAAAGGCTGCATTTTAGGTTGGCCATAGCCAATCTCATCTGCTCCATGTAATGATTTCGTTCCCAGAGATGATGCTCAACCACATTGGCATATCATGTTGTATACGGTACAAATGTAGTTCTCAATCAATTTTAGTATGGTGTCATGAATTTTGTAGTCCCTGTCATGCCATATGACATTCAATGCCCTGCACATGAGGCTACTCAATTGTATCATCTTCTGTGAGTCGATTGTGTTTTTTTTAATACCATACATATGGACGTACCCACGGCTTCCGCACTGCGGGGTCTGGGGAAGGGAAATTAGCCAACAGCCTTTCCGGCACAATTGTGCAGAGGTTGGGGTTTGAACCCTGGACCTCTTGGTCACAAGCGGTAAAGCTCTACCGCTTGCACCAGGGCCGCCCTTCTTTAATACCATACATATAACTGTGGATTTTTTTTAACACAATGCAGGAGCTCTGCCTTTCAATTAACCGTGGGAATATTAAACAGATCATCAGTTAGTAAGATTGCCTATAGGTTTTCAGGTAGACAACCCAAGTACTTAAGAGGTAACGTGGTCTGTCCATGTGTTACTCTAATACTTAGTTCAATAAAAATTGGAAGATTCTTCAATTTTATTGAAATTAGATAATTGAAGAGATATAGACCAGTGATAAGACATCAACAAGACCAATTTCCATGGCTATTACACTATTTAAGGCAGATAGTTCTATTATATGCTCCAGTGCTACCAAATGTTTAGGTACCTGTGTGATCATGTATAGGCACTTTAAGTTCATTCTTGAATGATTAATGCATGGAACTCATTTTGGTACGAGCTCTAGTGTCTGGTATCTGCTTGGTCCCTGCATGAACGTTTTTATGAAACATTCTACTAGCGTCCATGCTGAAATATTTTTATGGCTAAGCACAAATTCAAAGTAAATTGCAACTATCAAACATATGAGGCGCTCTGGCATCTGAATTACTTCATTCCAGTGCTCCAAAAAACCTGTCGCTGGCAGCTGAGTATTTTGGTTGGTGCATCTACTCAGCTACTCTGTTTCTCTCATGAGACTGCTTACCCTTTTAAGTTCCAATAGCATAATGTAAGAACAGTAACATCGGAAACTATATTGAATGAGCTAGGCTAAAAAATTACAATCTAGGTCAAAAGGCCTATTTAGGTGGCTAAGTCTGACTGTAATAATCACTTGAATCGCAAAGTTTGGAAGCCATGTTTGAAAGCTCATCATCGACAATCATACATCATTCTTTCCCCAATTACTGTGTTTCTTTTTTCTTAACAACATTTTGACATGGTATACATGTAGTTATCTCTTAATGATCGTCAAATCATACCATGGCTGAATGAAAATTTTTCCTGATTTTTTTACCTGTGAAAACGTGATTACCCACCATGTGCAAAATAAGGTTACTGAATAGAGAATATCTAGTCAGAAGGAAAATAGGCTCTTATATAGAATATATAATTAGAATGTTATGTACAATAAGCTTACACCATGCCAAACAATCTTAGCACTTTTATTAAAAAAAATCAATCTTAGCGCTTCAAATGTTCTTATCCATTCGTTTTGCGATGTTCTCCAGGGGATTGGAATGAAAAATTGACAAAGACACGGTGGCAGTGAGACAGATCATGGATATAACTGGTGGCTGCATTTCACGTCATCAAGTGCCACATGGCTTGACCGCAGCACCTCTAAACATGTTCTCCGATTTCCATGGCCACTCATTTCTGTTCATGACTCATTTCTGTTCATCCTTGGACACAGGAGCAGATGAGTCAGTCTGTCAGTGACATGCCTTGTGGTACCGATAGGGACCTCCAGTGAAACAGCTTGAGAGACAAGATCGGACATGCAGCCATGGCGTGTCGCCGTTCTATGTGCTCCGAGACTAACCATGCCTGTGCCGCTGTGCGGCAGGGGCCACCAGCACGCAGAGATTGCTGTGCGAGTGATCGATCGAGGTCATGTGATGTGTGTGGACGTGGCAAGTTGCAACACGCAACTGGGTGCATCAAGCCACCAACGCATGTGGGGTTCAGTGTTTGTACGTGAGCCGTCTAAACTCTAAAGGAACAGGCCGGGGGCAGATGGCACTGTCCGTTTGTCATGTGACCGAACTGTTGTCGGGCAAGGGGAAGACGGCGGTTTTCCGGTGAGCTGTGGGCCGGTACGCATGCATATGGAACTGCTGATGCTCTCTGCACATAAGGTGCATGAACTGCTCATACTTTCTCGTCGTCATGGGCAGTGTCTTTGATCTTTATGCATGCTCTGCCTTCGATCGTGTGTTGTGTTGGTGACCCTCATGCTACTGTGGTGGCTGCGTGCAGGTCACAGGATTTTCAGGGGCTGCTCTGGGCTTTTGGTATACTGAGATAATGAATGTGGTGGGCGAGGCTCACATGGTAATGGTGATGCCTGTCCTTCTCCGGTTCGAGGCTGCTGCATTTATCTTCGGGTTATCCGGGACCGCGACTAGGAATTCATGAGGTTTGTCACTTTCTGACAGACAAGCTGGCAACTGAATTTCTGTTCTTCATAAAAAAAAAGAGGAAACTAGACTTCTGTTCAAGAAAAAAAAAAGGGAAACAGATGAAAATCATTACATTGCATAATACATATGCCAGGTAAAACAACTTAGCAAAGTATGCATTCACATGATCATCCATGTTATGGCTACTGGGTTTATTCTTTCAGACGAGGTTTAGCCCCCATGATTAATCTGACTTTGGTCTCCTAATCATTAGAAATCGGTAAGTATGATTCTTTAAAAAAAGATTAGAAATAGTAAGTACAGACCTCCTTTTGATACCCTACGAAATTGATAAGCTTCTTATAGGTTTAGTTGGTCTGCATTTCTTTAATTGCTTTGTCATCAGAGCTCCATTTCTTTAGTTCATTCGGCTTGACAGTATTCATGTTTCAATGCACAGGCCAATGAGTGGGCTGTGGGCACATGGGAGTTGCTAAGCTACGGGTAAGGTGCCATGGCCATTGCTAAACAGGTGATCATGCTTGTATCTTGTTTGATTCTGGATATCATATCATTGGTTCAGTACTGTATGTGTCGACCATGATTTTTTTGTGCCCCAGCCACATGCAACCCCAAGATCCACATGTTATTCTATTAGGAGAAAAAGTACATGCTCTTGCTCTTGCCTAACATTTTGGTTTTCCTGGCTCATCAGTCACCAGGATACACACGTAGCTGTGTCTACCAAATGCCAGGCTTTACCAATGGGTCCCCAAAAGTGAAAGATACATTAGCTCATTTTAGCTCAATGGTTTCGTGTAAGCTCATTTTCTGTCATCACAATTACATAATGTAGAGACTACCTGTCTCTGTCTAAAAGAGATAGTGCCACTTGGTATTCGTAGTATTTAGATGTTGTGCATTTATTTCTGATAAAATAACTGTTCTGTTTTTGCAATAGAGTTCTTATCAGCTACAACTATTTCCTTCGTTTTAAAAGGAGAGCAACTTTAGATTTGAATCAATCAAGTTTAAAAAATAGTTTGACAAGTTTATCGAAAATAGTACTAACATTTATGTCTCCAAAAAAATTTACTGTTTGTTAAAAATATATTCAATGATTAATCTAATGATATATTTGTTTGATATCTAAATATTAGTACTTTTATATGGATTTGGTTAAATTTAGATGGTTTGACTGCTCGAAAAATTTTGCAGTTTCTTTAGACGCAGGAGTATATTCAAGATATATAAAA
>DXKC01006030.1:0-11036 GCA_031170775.1 Cymbopogon citratus
ATGTTTTTGTATTTGTCGTCATGCTTTGTATTGGATTAGCGATTATTGATATGTTAAAAATGGTACCTTCATTTATGTGTGGGGTCATGATAGGGCGCTCGAAGGGCGTCTAATGTTCTAGTATACTATATGAGCTCCTCTAACTATAGCCTCCCACCTACCAAGTTATGGTTGATACTACATGACCTAGTAGGTGCTCATACAAGATGAGGCACAATACAACTTGAACCTTGGTTGCAAGAATCGTCCTTCGTTATTGTAACCTACAGTGCGTGCCTCACTAAATCTCAATAAAAAACCCTATTGGAAAAAGGTCATGGAGAAATTGAAGAGCACGCACACGACCCTAGCTTATACATATTCTAATACCCAAGCCTTGCAGCTCCAAGTGCCTGATCTTCACAACATCTAAACTTTTGGTTTTTGACTTGTCACTTCTATGACATGGTTTATTAGCTTCACTTGGGGCGCTAGTCTTCGCCTTCAGGACCTTCTTCTACAATATATTGTCGACGGGTAGGTCTTTATTTTTGGTGCCTTCTCGGCACGTAGGTCTTCATCTCCGAGGCCCTTGTCATTGGTATCTTCTCAGCGCACAGGCCTTCATCTCGGATGCCTTCATCATTGTTATCTTCTCTTTGGAAATGGATGTAGTGGTAGTAGTTGAAGTAGTCGATGCAGTCGTAGATGAAAGTTAATGTGAGGCCTCCACATCTTCCCACAAGCGCTAGACAACAGACTTATCGCTTTCACGTATCTGGTCCTCCAGAATGCTGCCCTATCCCCTCTTGGCTTGTCTCGTGACCGAATCCTCAGTCATGTTGGTGTAGTCAATGTTGTCATAGTAGTGGTAAGAGATGCCTAGATTGAAGTTATCAGTGAGCCCATTGTCGAAGTGGTTGAAGAAGGTGTAGTATACCTCAGCGCCGATAGAGTGGACGTAGCCCCTCGAGCTCGGGGACGGAGGCAAGTCATCATAGTAGTTGATGTCGAAGGCGTCGACGAAGGCTCTCGAGCCATTGTAGTGGTTGAAGATGATGGCAAAACCCCTCTTTCATACGTGCTTTTACCTTAGGATTGGCCATGGGATGCATGCGTATATTTCAATGCAATTGGATCTTTTTTCCATAAAAGATTGGAAATTAAGATAGCAAGTCTTTGGAGAGCACTTTTTTCAATCTTGTATGTAAACAGAAAAAAAACAAATTTGCATGTGGGATTTGAAAGCTCTAGGAAAATTATTTAGTTGACATAATCATAGGTTTACCAACATGATTATAAGAAGCTTTTTTTTTTAGAGGGGTTCGGGCTTGTTCGGCAGGTTAGGTGCTGGCTCAATTTGGCCAGTTAGCTAAGCACACTGCTTCATCCAAAATGTGTCAAAATCCTATCTACCGAACACAGTCGTTATACGAAGCTTTTTGAGATGCTCCAACTCCAAGTTACGAGGCTTTTACCTGTATGCCATTATGAAAGTTACACCAGACCTGTATGCCATCGGAAAGTTTGTTCGGACCTGTATGCCATCGTCAAACTTTTCTTGTACCTATATGCCATTTTGGACGGAATGTGGTGTAACAGAGGCTAACGAAGTTGGACAAAGACCATTTTACCCTTCTGTTGTTGGACTGTACGTGCTGACTACATGTACATGCCGTTTCATTTTCCTTCTTGCTGCATGTACAACATGCTCATTTTAATTTTTTATATTTTATAGTGGCATACAAATAAAAATATTACTTAAAAAAATATTTGTTTTTTTAGCAAGTGGACACGATCTGTACGTGCTTGCCATATATTTTTTCGAGTAATATTTTTATTTATATGCCACTATAAAAAAAATTAGAAATTAAAATGAGCATGTTGTACATATAGGATCGGTTTAAAGCCTCCCAAGTTGTACTTCCTTCATACTGGAAAAGCTTATGTTTTGGAAAGCGATACGGTCTCCAAATACAACTTTGACCTCTTATTTTTGTAAAAATATTTATTGTAAAGTGATATATGTATAGTTTTATGAAAGTCTTTTCCAAGACAAATCTATTTATACAATTTTCACATCTCTAAACCCAACAATTTAAAAATTATTTATGATTTATATTTCCAATATTTGACTCAAACTTTGTTCAAAACGATAACTTTTTTTTTTAGTACGGAGGGAGTACTGTTGTTTCTGTTTGCCAACCAATATACCAATGCATCCTTAAGAAAAATAAAGTCCCAACTTTGTGAAATGAATGAAATTAACAGAAACACCCGAGAATATTTTGTTGCGGCAAACAGCCAGGCAATCACAGGCAGCCTAGCTATATGGATCCCCTTTCCCCCCAGGCAGCCGCGAAGACAGATCCCGCGCTCAACCACCGCTTCTCGGCCGCGGCCTCCCTCGGCCCCTCCCTTCCTCCTTCCCTCCGGTGGCCGCCGGGGACGGGGAGCGAAGAAGACTCCCTTCCTCCTTCCCTCCGTTGGCCGACGGGGACGGGGAGCGAAGAAGACCGCCTTCCTCCTTCCCTCCGCTGGCCGACGGGGACGGGGAGCGAAGGAGAAGCCTCCCTTCCTCCTTCCCTCCGGCTGTCGCCGGGGACGGGGAGCGAAGATGTTCTATGGGGCCATGGTGTGGGACCCGTGGCTGATCGTGTCGCAGATCGTGTGCTTGCAGTGCCTCTACTACCTGTCGCTAGGCGTCGCCATGGCGCTCCTCGTCGGCACCCGCGTCCCGCGGCTCACCCTCCTCTACCTCTTCGACTTCGCCACGCTCACCCCGCGCACCCCCACGGGTTGGTGCGCCATCGCATCGTTCCTCCTTGCCGCCGTCGCAGGGTACGCCGCAGCTCCCTGACCCCACTCTCATCCACTTGGTTCTTTCGTAACTGGAATTGATTCTTCTGGATGTAGTCAAAACGCGAAAATATGCCTGTCGCGCGCGCGTGTGCTGTGGCTTATCGCTTCCGGGTGCGAGAACTACTCTTGTCAATGGAAAGTTAAGCGGGCTTTGTGTTCCTAGGTGTCCAGATCTGTACGTTTAGGGCAGCCACATTGACTTGGAAATTCAATTTCAACGTCTTTATAAATTGCTATTTCTAAGTACTACTTATTAAGAAAGTTCAGAGGTATCGTTGGAGCAATTGGTATTGACATATGTAGAAAGTAGTGTGCACAAAGGTTTTGGTATTATTGTGATGAGCACTATTCATTTTGCCACCCATTGTTTATTAGCTACCGTATGTATTATGAAATACTCATAAGTGTTCTGATGTGCTCGATAGTAACAGATACCTTATTAGTCTTCTTGCCGATTGCTTATTCTTGAACCATACGCCATTACTTGCTTGTATAAAAAGAATAAATGCCACCAACATATTGCACATTGTTAAAATACTTTTCTGATGAATGGGAGTAAGCAGGCCATATGCAAAACATGGCCCCTGCATTCATTCTTTTCTGATAGGATAGTGGCAGTAGATACAAGGGACAAGGTAAAGAGGAAAACATCTTTTTTGCTGCCTCACATGATCACTCCATCCCCAAATAGACAATACCAACCTTTGCAGCTCACTAATTCTTTAACATCTAGTGTCCAATGTATCTATTTTGAATTAAGGCATCTCAAGCATCAATTGCTCTTTTCCTGTAATAAGTATTTTTAAAGTCTAGCTACTCGGATTAGCCCATTTTTTAGACACTATCTTTCTTCTGGATAATTTTGTAAACTGAAGCAACAATATGAAGGATAAAGTAATGATTTTGATCCAATTTTTAGCTTGACAGTTTGGTATTATTTATTGTTCTTCAAGATTTGCAACTCTTCTTTTGTTTTGGTGAGAAATGATTTATTGCTAATCTTGCTTCCATGCTTTGCTTGAGCAGAGCTGGGTTCATGCTTTATGTGATTGAGAGAGCCAAGAAGTGCCTGGACTTTGCAGCAACACTCTACATAATCCATCTCTTCATTTGCATTGTTTATGGTGGATGGCCAGCTTCAGTTACATGGTGGGTTGTTAATATAACTGGGTTGGCAATCATGGCTCTCCTGGGTGAATACCTATGCATTCGGCGTGAGTTGAAAGAAATTCCAATATCACGGCTTCGTGCAAGTAAGTGATTAATCCATATTAAATGTCATTTTGTTTCCTTTGCATTCCAATGTATTTGCTTACCTAGTTAGCCTCTCACTGTTTTGTCTGTGCACAAGAGTCTGGTTCAGCAAGAATTTTACATTCAACTGAAAGTTAACATATGCTTACAATGAACTCTGAAGCAATCAACATGTTACATTTTTAATAAGGTTACATTCCACCATTTTTCTAGCAACATTAATTTTGCAACTTAACCGTGTCCAAATACCTGATCTACCATTTACCTATACCTTTGATAGCCACTAAAAGACCTCACACTGTACTAGTATAGTGGTGGGACATATTGTGTCAGTATAATGTAGTGTGAACATTCTGACAAGATTTCTGGCCTGGTTATTTCACTGATGGACCTATAGTCCAATAGGGAGACATAACAAGTGTATGCTCACTGCATAGACAAGCTCAACTAAAATTGCTTGTTTATTTGGCTAATGCCTTTAAATTTATGTGCCATATAGTTTGTTGCGCTAATGTCAAATGTATGCTAAGTTGCTAGTGGCATCAAGTCAGTGCTGACAACTTGTCTCCTGATCCTCGTCATCTGTATGGCGGTAGTTTAGTTTGAAGCGGTTACATTATACAGGACCTGATTTTCTTGTTTGGATCAACTTCTTATTTAATTACTGGCTGCAGTATACTGTTGTGGCATTTAAGATGCTGCTTCTTTCTTTCTCATTTTATGACAAACGCAGTAATCTTCATCAAACCATAGATATGCTGAAGCTTAAGTTTAACTGTCATTTTCATTAATATTTTCGATTACAATTGTTGCTGTTTACCTGAGTGGTTCTCCTGAAAGTTCTGACAAGCTGTACTTAGAGGAAACAAAGTAGTTCCTGGCCATTTTCTGAGTGAGGTTCTTCCCCTGAGCGATCCTCCTGAAAAGGGTAATGCTCTGAGTACAATCATTTGAATATATCTAAATTTTTTTCTTGAACATGCAGGAGAGTTGCATTTCATTTATATTAAGAAGAAAAAAGGTATATGAGAAACACCAAAACAACAAAGACAACGATACAACACAGCCTGACACGCATAGCCACACCGAGGACCCAACAATTAGGCAACACCAAGTATCTGTTCAGTCAACAAGGTGGTGCCCTAGCACCCACTACACCCCATAACCTTTACTTCTTCGAAGACTGAAGCTAGGATACCCTGCAGGTTAGGTGAAGCACTGGTGATGCCCCTATCAACCAGATACCCACTAAACCCCATAACCTTACTTCTTTGAAGACCGAAGCGGATACCCTGCAGATTAGGTGAAGCACCATCAACTACACCACCGATTCCAACGGGTCCAAAGTGGCCAGGCTCCAAGAATAATTAAGGAATTAAGGGCCTGCCTATCCTGGATAGTGGCATTCTCACTAGATTAGCGCCAACAAACATCAAAAGAAGGCTCAGCTGGCTGGGGAGCAAGGTTCTGCAGTCCAAATTGCTGGAAGAATTCAAACCAGAAATGCCTAGAGAAGACACAAGAAACCAGTAGGTGATTGATGGTTTCCTCTTCCTGATCACACAGCAAACATTTCTTGTGATGCTGAAGGCCCCTCTGAGCAAGACGATCTGCAGTCCAGCACTTATTGTGCACGACCAACCACATGAAAAAACAGCATTCGTTAGGAGCCCAGGTTCTCCAAATACGCTCTGGAGACATGGACTATATATTAAATGGTCCCTTGAAAGAAACCCTCGTAGGCTGATTTTGTAGAGTAGACACCGAAAGCAGTGAGCCGCCATATGTGTTTGTTTTCTGACTGAGGCTGCAAAACGACTTGAGAAAGAATGTCCAAAAGATTTTAAGAATTTCACAAGAATCCCAACAGAAACTGCACCTTGCAGATCACCAATCCTAGTGTTATTAGTAAGGGTCTATAATACTATAACGCTTATTGACTCTTTTTTTGGGCACCAGAGCAGTGGAGCGTGGTCCTCAATTTTCTGCCCATGAATCCATCTATCCATCCAGAAAAGAGTACGGGTGCCATTGCCAATATCACTGCAGACTTCCATAGAGAAATAGCTCACACAGGAATGAATCTGAGTACAACTTGAACCTGGAAAGACGAGGGTCGGTCTTCCAGTTTCTTTTACTAGAGCCAGCACATTCACAATGTCCATCCCCTTCGTTGCAGCTCGGAGATGCCAAGGCCCCCAAGTCCAATTGGGGGACAAGTCTTAACCCAAGCCAGGAAGCAATGACCACCATTGACTTCTTTTCTTCCCCTCCAAAGGAATCTCTTGCGAATCTTATCAATTTCTTTGATGGCCCATGGGAGGAGATCGACTGCCATAGCAAGATAGATCACCATGGTGCTGAGAACAGATTGCGCTAGAGCTTTTCAACCAGTCCGGTTCAATAACTCAGCCTTCCAACCTTAGGTGTCTGCAATCCGGTTGATGATGGGCTGCAGCTATTATAATTCAGTTACAATCATGCATCCAACCATTCAATGCAATCACGACTGATGAGGTTTCCATCAGTGTTCAGAACCGTTGGATCTTGAGTAACACTCAAGTTGTTCCAAAAATTCTGATAATATGAACCAAATAAGTCATTTTGAGAAAATAAGTGCTTGTAGCCTTTTCCCTAGTCCTTCTACCTTATACACATCAGCAACTCATGCCAATCAACATTCAATTGGTAATACTGCTCAATGTTTGGGGTTTAAGGCTACAAAAGCTAGCATGGCTAGATTGGGGACTCAGCTGGAGGAAGTAAAGCAGGAACAACTGTGGGTAAAGATTCTGATAAGCTTTCAGTGTCAGAGACTCAGAGTTAGGATTTTATATTGATCAGTGCAGCACTGAGGCATAGGCCAGGCCACCTGAGATCAACTTCTCTATCTGAAGTTAGAACGCTTGTCCTTCAATTGGAACAAATGCTGCCATGCATCATTACTGGCTCATCATTTTCTTGATCTGAAACAGTATATGCACATAAAATAAATTTGATATTTGATCTCGTTGAGTGCCCATGTGTTCCTTGCCAATTATCATAGTAAAAACATCACTAAAACGCCATCTAATCTCCATTTCAACCCAGTTGTCCATCAGGGGCCATCAGGGAACTCAATAATATTAGAGTCCTTAGCTACCCCTGCTATAATGGTACCAAAATGGTTAGTGGTTGAAAAATGTCATTTGTTAGGGTAAATGTTTCTTTAGACTGGTCAACTATTTTGAATTGGAACAAGCATTGTTGCTGGATTCTGGAAATTTGACCTTGGCGCTAGTACAACATGTTATTGCTTTCCTTCGTCCATGTTTTTTTAAATTAAATCATTTTTTTCTTACTGACCTTTGACCTTTTCATATGCTGATTGGTTTTTTCTTCTGTTCAGGTGTTTAATCTACATGCTAAAAGAGTACAGGTGATTCCAAATGGTGTTATCCCAGGAGGTGCTTGTTAATATGTTTCTTAAGGAATATACAATGACTCACAATGAATACTTTGTTCTGTGATTTCCAGTGGATACTTCTCAAACTTTGAATAGAGGGTTCATCTGATGCACAATCTGCTAGTAGACCTGATAAACCGATTGATCTCTGAGTTCACACCAATGGAAATGGCAGCTCAGTTTCAAATCATACATTCAAGTCTTCCCTTGCCCCTTATGAAAATGTGTTTCTCGCCTGCCTCTTATGAAAAAAAAAAAATCCTTCCTACCATTCTAGCTATAGTTTGTTGCTTGACAACGTATAACTAGATTTCAACATGTGCATTCTTTAGTAATATATTGTTCTTAATACATGCGGTCACCCATGGACTCTCGTTTAGATGTATCTTGCAAGGGAACATATCCTGTGCAAACTAATTTTTTTGAAAACTTGTGCAAACTATGGTAAAAAATATGCTAAATTTAATTAAAAAATCACACATGTAGATGATGTGATGATACACAATCTTGTAAAATATTTTGTTAAAATTTGTTATTTTTATATCTCACAAACGAAGTCGAGTTTGGACAAGATATTTTATAAGGTTGTGTATCATCATACCATCTATGTGTGTGATTTTTTTTGGGTGAATTTAGACGACTATTTTAATGTGGTTTGCACAAGTTTTCACGGAGAGTTTAGTTTGCATTTGATACGTTGCCATCTTGCAAATAGTATATCTAGTGTTATAATATATGCTTATTTATGTTAGTAGAGTTGTGATCTCCCTCCTTTGGAGGGACGATATGCTCAGCTGTGCTTGTGAAAATAAAACAAAATGGCAATAAATGACTGGGTTTAGCCCAAAGAAAAAGAGAAGCTCGATTGAAGAACGAAGGTTAGGGTACTGGATCACTAATGAAACCAGTGTTTACCGGTCAATAGTGTTTATTCGTATAAATTTATTTCTCAAGTTCTTATAAACATGGTCAAACTGGCGACTATTCAAAACCTGTGGCTATATACATGGTAAATTAGCTACAAGTAGTAGCGAACAGCTCCTTATCGTTCCAGAAAAGTTTGTTGTTGACTTCTTGTTGCTAATTCTTTCTTGGAAACGAATCTAAGCTATGTCCGGGGTTCAGTTGTTTACCTGAGTCACCACTGAATAAATAAACTCGGAAGGCAAACAAAGAAGCAGCGGATCCTTATAACTGTCACAATGGTGGATAAGATGAACTTGCCCAGGTGGGCTTAGGTTCGATGTACTGCGTCAGGCCTATATGATTGTCGATTGATATACAAATTGTTTTGATATACAGTATTTGGCAACGTCTATATGATTGAGATCCTTTTAGGTTTAGATGTCCTTCTGATTGATATCCTTTCAGGTTTAGATATCCCTCTAATTGGGTTCCTTCCATGTTTAGATATTCCACCTATATTTATACATGTACACCAGCCCTGACAATACAATCTATTATTCATCCTAAATCATCTTCTCTCAAAAAAAAGGAAGAAAAAGAAGAGCCAACAAACAAGAGAAGTGATGAAGCGGCTGGAGCAACCAGAGTACTCCATTCGTCCTAAAATAAATGACGTTTTTGCTTATCGAAAAATAACTGCCGGCAATTATATATTAAAAAAATACTAATATATACAATATATAATTAGTATCATTAGAAAGATCTTTAAATCTAGTTTTTAACAAATTTATTTGAAGATATAAATGTTGCACGTATTTTGTATAAATTGATTTAAATTTACGGCACGAAAACCCAAAACATCTTTCTTTTTAGAATAGAGGGAATAGTGATGAAGCGGCTGGAGCAACCGCCAGATCCAACAAGTTAATGGAAGAGCTCCGGAACCAGAAAAAGAAAAGAAGAAATCAAGTGGTGTGTTGGGCAACTTGAACGTTAGCTCTCAAAACAGGGCGGGTATCTTATGGTTTCTAGAAAATTCAAAAACCACAAAATTGTCTTTGAGGATTCAAACCCAAGACCTCTTAGTGTTTGATTGTGTTGGGTTGCAAATTGTTTGCTTGTAATAACTTGAACTCTGGTGATTTTCGCGAGTCTAGTCTCACAACTCACAAGAATCATATAGGTAATTTTGCGAGTCTAGTCTCACAACTCACAAGGATCAGCGAACTGATCATAGATCAGCTGGTTGGGTTCGTTGTGGTGGAGCCTACCCACCAGGGTTCAAATTCCAGTGATCGCACCTTTTCTTGGGATTTTTTCGGGATTTTCTGGCTCTACGCATTAAGTGGTAGGCAACGTCCCCGTCGACAGCGAGGCGCCTGTGATGACTTCGTGAACTTGAAGATCTACCGGCCCAGTCCTTCGGATGTGCTCATAGGGGTAGAGTTTGCGTATGTGTGTTCATAGGGGTGAGTGTGCGTGCGTATTGGACATCTACATTGTACTGTGTAATCTTAAAAAAAAACTCATATAGGTAGCGCATTTACATGTACTCGGTAAGGTTTATGGCATGTTTAGAACGCAAGAATTTCACAAGAATTACTCCCTCCGTTCCAAAAAACATGCAACTATGAGTTTTGTGCACTAAAAGTGGTGTATGTTAAACCAAATTTCTACTAAATATTATTCACATTTGTAATTTCAAATTAATTTGTTAAAAAACTACATTTCATAATAAATCCAACGATATTTATTTGATAATATAAATATTGATTGTTTTTTATCCATAATTAATCAAATTTGAGATACTAAACCATGTTACTGTGGTAGAAGTGCATGTTTTTTTGAATGGAGGGACTACTTTAATTTTACAGGAAAAATATATGAAGGGAAAATTTTCCGCGTTCCAAAGAGAACATTAACTTCTTATATGTTTGAGGTGGTGGTTTTCTATATGTACCTTTTTCCCTCCTGTACTAGCAATTGATTGTTGGATTAATTATATTTGTGCCATCATAATTTCACCAATTTAGAAGCATGTTATTACTACTTAAGAAACCACGTCACTACCATTGGAACTCTACGTGTGACTACCAGACTAGAGGTTTTTCCTGTCGATAAAAACCATTAGAAACGTGAACATATTCGTTATGTTTGAGTATGAAGTTGCTAAGGGAACCGATGCATTTTTGGTTGGCAGAAATGTTGGTTCCGGTTCCGCCCATGATACATGGCATCACCGAATGCCCGAAATGGCACACCTGAACTGAATCTCCAGCGAAGACGACGCAGGGAATGTTTGCTTGCGTTAGCTACACGTTATAATCTGGCCGCTTCTCGTTGTTGAGAAGAACAGAAACACGGCCACATGGCTGCTGGGTTTGGTCGTATGGCGACGGCGGGAACACCGGGCGGGCCCCACTCACATGCAGCAGCCACCGCCAGCCCCAGCCGGCCGCCGAGGAGGAACGAATTGACGCCGCGAACCAAATCATCGCAATCCTTTTTTTTTCGAAAGCGCGCAATCGCACGTGTTTCATTAAGTAGAATAAGGAGTTTTACACGTTCCACGGTGACACGGCGAGGGTCC
>DXKC01006033.1:0-13481 GCA_031170775.1 Cymbopogon citratus
GATAAGAGCGAACAAAATCAGCTGAAGCTTAGTGCACTAGAAAAGGCAGGTCGGGCAGAAATAATAAACAAACAAAACAAAAGAACAACAGCATCAGACAAGGTCCCTCGTTCCATGAACCAGAAGGATAACCATGCTCGCCCAGAGGCCAGGACTCGTCATGCATGATGCAGAAAATCAGTCAGTAACTCAAATAAAAAAAAAGGTATCTGCAATCAACATATAATAAATTTTGCCTTCAACAAAACATATAATAAATTCAAAAGAGATGTTTAGGTTGCAGCAAAATTAAAGCAGGAAACATGTTTGTTAGTTCATGGATTAACTTGACAGCACAAGTCAAGAACTTGCATGGAACAATGAGACCTGCTCAACCAAGTGGTGGTGGTGGGGACGAGATCCCTTTGCCGTACATGAGAAAAACTCCACTATGCTGAATGATATTGAAATAACAAAATCAGAAGCAAAAGCGATATATGAGGCAAAGAGTGAATGAACAGCATAAGCAAAAGCAAATGTCCCTTCCATTTCTGAGTTTATAGACATAGAAAGCATTAAGAGTTTGCCACAAGCATCCAGAAATGGCTGATCTGTCTCAAAGGCTTCCAATTTTTTTGTGACATATGCTGGCTAATGAACGCGTCCAAACTAAAAACAAGCTTGTTTCTGCTGCCCAGTTCTACTAATCCTTCTAAAGATCAAGAATAAATCCATCCTTTGGTTATATAAACTGAATGATAATAACAGCAATGTCAACTAAAAAAACATATGTATATATAAACAATGTTCAATGACAGCACAATATATTAACATGCTAATGGAAAAAACCCTCTCCTTCTCCAAGAGTAGCAACTTAGTTTGAAGTCGTAAACTAGGAGAATATTACAACTAATCAAAATCAGGAAAACCAACACCTACCACAAACATAGAACTTTCCCTGTCAAAGATGCAAGTGGGTACCCAGTGGTGTTTTTTAATTGGGTCGGCAAACTAATTACGATCAAATGCCATTCTACTTCATTATTCCTCTCCCATCAGACTACATGCATACCATTCTAGTTCATTTTATCAAGTTTTTGGGTCGACTCTATGACCCAAATTATTTAGAACTTGCATCCCTATTCCCTGTCCAGTTCAGTCAGTGATTCCATGAACAGCTTTTTGAATGACAAAAACAGTATGTTGAGCACAGTCAAGAGAGAGATTATTAGTACATTACAATATGATGAAAGGGAAGGCCAGACAAGAATAAACAAACTAAGAGACAACATAACAACGCTTATGTCCACTAAAATTCAAATGGGCAGGATAGCAGGAACAAACAAACAAACCGACAACAAATCAAATCAGAGAACATTGCTCAGCGTAACTCATACTAATAGTATTAATAATTATGCTCCTAAACCCTAAACCCATATAAATAGGATAATAACAAAAGTACAATAACAAGGCAGGAAATTAAGTGGCCCTAGGCAAGTTACCACATGGATTAACTAGATAACAGACATCAAACTTGCGGGAAAAATTGAGGGCAGCTCAGACTGAATGTGTATAGCAATTGGCAAGCATATTATGTATCACAGAGAAAGGAACCAGTAAAATTCAAGGACAAACAAAAGGACACAAAGACAACCACATTGAAAAGGACACCAGTGTGGTGGATTATAATAAACAGTCTCCCTTAGGTCATCATGTACATGCCATGGATATCTAACATAGATGGTCTTTAATTTAACTATAGAAGAACGCAAGTGGCCAATTTTACTTAACTAGATAACACTGGGCCACACGATAACATTAGCTAACAACCATCATTTAAGTCATCAATTATTTGACTTAACTTGATAACAGATGGAATGGATGGCCCAGACAGTGTATGATCGCCATCATCATCTCAGTTAGTGCTGATGCTGAGTTACTGCACCTCCACCTCATCCTCATCATCCTCCTCCTCGTAGAAGTCAGAGAGCCGGTCGCTGAAGTCCATGTCGCTCAAGCCAAGATACTCGATGCGCTCAGACCAGCCAGACATAAACCGTTCCTGCTCCTCCCTCTCTGCGACGAACTTGTCGTCCGCAAAGACGCGCCCGCCATTGGCGTCGTACTCAGCTCGCACCCAAGCCTGGTACTCGAAGAACTCGTCCCTCACGGCGTTGATCGCCTCGACGCAGTCGGGGCCGAACAGATCGGAAGGGATGTCCTCTCTCCGGCGGGACAGCACCCACTGGACCTCCTCGTTCCCCAGCTGCCACAGCCCATCCTTCACCAGAATCAGCACGGTCACATCCACACCAGAATCAGAACGTGTGTAGGAGATTTCGATTCGCGTGGCTGGATGGTGTGGCGGCGGTGTCCTCCTCCTGCTTATAAAGAAGAGGGGAGACGAACCCTAGCGCTGCGGTTGTCCAGTCGGACTCGGCGTGCGAGTCTGGCTCGGAATAGATGCACTGCTCTGCGACGCTACTCTGCTTTCTTGAAACAGAGCAAGCTGATGCTCGCTACTCTGTTTTGTTGAAGCAGATCAAGTATCTATGAGAGAAGGATGGCTCGCTTCTGTCTATGGTATGCTCTTGCTCCAAGCACCAGGGCAGCGTGTTCATGGCGGGCGTCGCACTCATATTGGGCGACTGAGCTGGCGCCGGCACATGTCGAAGTGATGCGGTGGCCGGTGCCGGCGGCCGTGACGCTCTGCTGTGCTGAGCCAACTGCCAAACCAAGAACACCAGCACAGCCACATTCTCTTGTGCCTTTTCGTTCCACTTGCTCCTCCCTCTCCAGACTTCTTCGATGCTCGCACGAGGTAAAGCAGAAACAGATGGTCCTCATACG
The DNA here is from genome assembly GCA_031170775.1 of Cymbopogon citratus. NCBI lineage: Eukaryota > Viridiplantae > Streptophyta > Magnoliopsida > Poales > Poaceae > Cymbopogon > Cymbopogon citratus. The sequence goes on from DXKC01006033.1 coordinate 2,830, forward strand.
GTTACGGTTATACAGCAGTTTCAGCCATCCATGCTCCTCGCCGTTCAGTATCTGTGCCCAAGACAATGCCTATCACTAACTTGTCAAAAAAAAAAATGCCTATCACCAATTCACCAGAGACCAATGGCCGAAGCGCCGAGAGGGACAGTTCCATTACGAATCACCAAGAAATGTGGCAACGAATAGATTGGGCTATGCCAACAAGTTTCTGGTATCAATCAAGTTATCAAGAATACAATGAAAAAATATTCGGTGTGCAACAAAATTCATAGCAGGTGGACAGGTTTAAAGATGGGGATGCAAACAAACGTCATGCTATTACTAATACTATTACAGCGGCAGTTCTTTGGGCTATTTGGAAACTAAGAAATGAAATTTGATTTCAGGGTGTGTCGTGGACAGATTTAAACATGGTGTTGCTGAAGATCGTTGCGCTGTTGAGAAGATGGAGGCCACTATACAAGCAGAGGTTGCGTGAAGGTGGTGCAAGCTGTCTGTAGGCCAGGGCGTCCTCTCCCTCAGATCCTGTGGAGGTCACAGGAGATGGGAGCGTCATCAGAGTTGGCTCTATGCTGCTCAGTTTTTGGTGTCAACATGTGTAACTTCGGGTCCTTGTGAGGCCCTGGGTAGTACTGAGCTCCAGCCGAGTTGTAGTAGCAATCTTGTTGCAAGTGTTAGACCTTTAGGCTATGTGGCGGGTGCGCCTGATACGCTCTGAACCTGGAACGCTGTGTTACGTTTTGCTTTTGGTAATACAAAAGCGCAAATCCACTCTTGCGGTCGACCGCCGGGTGGCTTCCGAGCGGCCGATTCTAGTGGGCCCCAATCTCCTTTGTCTTTTTTACTTGCTGATGACAGCACTTGCGTAGGTGGAAAAAAGGGAAGCATTTTTATTCAATTTGGTATAATTTCTGAATCGTATATCCGTTTTTAATTCCGTTTACACCGTTGTATTCTATGTGATGAGACAAATAAAACTAGATCCCACATGGATATGTTTTGAAAAAAATTAGTTTTTTTCGATGTTCTGTATCTAAGTTATATGCAAAAAATATATGTATGTTAGATTGTGACTTTGTAACGATGAAGATCACGTAAGTTATGTGTATAAGTTAGATTATAAGCTAGAAATTTAAGTTACACATGAAAAGTTATGCGTCTGGATTTGTAACTTTGGTTTTTCTTGCTAAAACGTTAAAGTTATGTGTTTTCACGTAATAAATTAAATATATAAGTCATGATTACAACTTAGAAGCGTTAAGATCACGTGAAATTACGTGTATAAGTTAGATTGTAAGTTAGACATATAACTTATAGAATGAAAGTTACGCGACCGGATTTATATCTTTTTATTTCTTTTTCTAAAAATAGAAAACTTTCTAAAAAAGAAAAGTTGCGGGAATATTTTTTTTTGCCAAAAATGAAAAGTCAGGGCCTTGTCTAAAATAGTCCGCTGGAAACCCTCCTAGCGGGCGACCGCAAATTAGTCGCGCCGAGATACAAAAGCAGGGGACTCTCCCTTTTCTCTAAGAAAAAAATCAAAGCTGAAGTAAAGAAAGGACGTTTGTTTCAAAAAAAAAAGTGAGATGCAAACATTTCCATGCGTGTAACTGGTTTTGGAATGAAGCTAGTTAGCTCAGAAACTTTTGATTGGTTTTAGCTATAAGAATCAGGAATAGTATTGCACAATAATTGAAAGCTAGACAGAAACAAAAATAAGCCAATTCTACCGTGGACCACACATGATTTACAATGTTGTATTCCACAATTTCAATCGCCGAATAGATTTTTTTTTTAGACAGGAATGCTAAATTCTCTACACATATAAATTACCACTCAGTGTCTCACCTTGGGCCTGACACTTCTAGGCTAGAGGTGGAGCTGACCAGCCTTCCAGCAATAGCACCAAAGCTTGCTGGATCTGTCATGACAAAGATATGATGTAGGTCAGTTTTGGCACTCACAGTGCCTTCCAACACATTTACGACCTCATACAACTTAGGCATTTGTTTGCAATCAATCTGCAAGCACCATATTGCGAGCTTCACTATCTGAAGTGCTTCTTGCTTGTTTGCATGACGTTAGTATTAGTGGACATATCAATCAGATCTACCAACGGATCACTCTTCAACTTCTCTTCCACTAATTAAGGTAATAAGAAGAAAGCAGCCTTCAAACAATCAGATTGTTAAATGTTTGTTCTCTCTTCTAATGATGATTTCGATCACCACTCCACAAAAGCTATATTTAAATGTTTGTTCTTTCTTCTAATGATGATTTCTATCACCACTACACAAAAGCTATAGACATCACCCTTACACCCAAGGGAGCAACTCTTTCCATGCACTCCTTGGAGGGCAAAGCTACAACATAGTTAGGGGGGCACATGCACCCCCCACGCACACTGTTGTTTCGGCCCGGGACCTTAGTACCCGAAGCCGAGACCGAAAGACACAACCAACGAGTACACACAAGTGGTAGGTGACAAGAATAAGGCTTGGAATCAATTCTCATTACTCTGTCTGTTACAGCCCACGGAGTGGGTATTTACACGCCCGTAGGCTTTTACATGCCAACCCTACCCCTAGGGCTTCCAGAGACGCACCCGGGATATCCTCGAATATCCAGGGGCCTAACAGTCCGCTTGGCAGAATTGAGGCTAGTCGGGCCAACAACCGACAGCAGATCGGCCCTCCATGTGCTCCGGTCGCGCAGCGGCATGCTTGTGGCTTTATCGGGCCTCCTTCATAACCTGCATCAGACCATTCAGGGCCGCCTGAAGCCCTCGTGCTTAGGTGGCTTACCATCACAAGTATTCAACACCGGATCACTCGCATTCGTCAAGGGAAACTTCCGATGTGGCAAGATGTCTTCGCCCGTGTGAAAACCCTTCTACGGGGCGAAGAGGACATGTCCACGGTTTCCTGCCTGTCGAACGAAGGGACTTGGCCAACGTCTCCAGTCTTTCCACTCATTGAAGCGCCTTCGTCGACACGAAGTGCCTTCGACTACGCGCGGTCCCTTCGACTGGGTGAAGAGCACACAGCCACGGCGTGCCTGCAGGCCTGCTGGTGGCTCGGGAACACCTCTCTGCTCCGGAAGGGCTTCGCCAGGACGAATCACCTTCGCCCTAGATGGCGAATTGGCGAGGGACATGGGTACGGGGTCAGCAACTTGCTGCCCACCCCCAACACACACAATGTAAAATCAGTGAGTTTGGTCATTGCCATGCCGATGAAAGATCCACTGGTACAAGGATCCTTCGGCCATTTACTAATAAACCAAGAGCATATGTGATCATTTTTTGCATGGAAACCAATTTCCCTCACCGGATTAAAATAGTGAATGCTACCGATGGTTTGAACCACGGAGAGTTAGGAAATCTGATCCCCATGCCTTGTTGCCAAGCTACAGCCTACCCTTCATGATTCTGCCACTAATAATGGGGAAGAAGAAGGCCACCCAGGGCCAGTATGGGCGCAGGCCATGAGGTCCCGGCCATTCAGAATCCAATCTTTCAGAGGTGCAATAATATAGCTCTTTTGGCACATGCGCTCTCAATGGGTCAATATAATCAGCCGTCTATATGCCCACCTAGCTTGGTGCCAATTTTTCGGAGCACATCTTTCCTGTCATGCCACAACTGGTGCTGAACACATGGTTCTCCCGGTCTAAATACAACTCTGGAAAAAACATATATCAACGAAAAAAGCTTTCAGTTTCTTTTGTTTTAAGCAAAAATGGTTTCAGTTGTTACTGAACTTGCATGTTTTAATATGTGCAAATCATCTAGGTAGTTCTCAACATACCACAATTGGTATTCTTTTTTTTCCATGGAAAGGTTGAGATTATATTAAATATGAACAGGGTTACAATCATCCACCACAAAGTGGGCAACAAAATCAGTTGCTCTCATGATCCACACCTTAGGTACTCTATTACAATGGATAAACTCAACCCCTCTAAGCTCATTACCAAGCAGTTTAGCTTCTTTCAATTGTAATACAATTTTGGAATGGTTGTCTTCATTAGAGTTTAGAGCTTTCAAAGTGACATGCGGTCAACCTCCAAAACAACAGGAAGATCAATCCATTGGACCACCAATCTCAACCCCTCAATGAGCGCCATAGGTTCAGCAGCTTCCGGAATATGGCACGAAATCGAATTTGGCTTGATGCAAATAAAACTGAACTTTGTGCATCTCTCGCAATGATGCCTAAACCAGCAATACCATCTTTTAGACATGCATCAACATTTACTTTCACATGCCCAAGTTGCAGCGGTTGCCACCGAGATTGCAACCGGTCAGCTTATACACTACTTTTAGTTCTATGGGACTGATATTCACTCTTACCTTTCCTTTTCTATCACTTGTTACCTGTCGTTGACACTCTAACAAGCTTTGCTGATAGGTAACTAGAAAATGCATCGAACCCTCAACTGGGCATGGAAGCACCTTCATGTTTAATCAGATTTGTCACATACCCACACCGCTCAAGGATTAAAAGAAAGCAATCTTGGTCAGTTAACTGTATTGTTTCTTCAGGCGGTAGAACCCATTCTCTTCTCATAGAATCCTTTTAGCGCTTTAGCTTTCGGACAGTAGATGAGAGCATGGAATTCTGTTTCCTCTTCTCTTCCACTGATAGGACAGGTATTCAACGTCCATGCATGTTGGTAATTTTCTTTGTGACTATCTTGTTCAAAAATTTAGCATTGTATTTAAATCTTCCTGGTGAAAATTTCATTCACTCTTTCTAGTTTTCTTGAAGATTTGATTTGAATGCAGCAGTTTGGAATAATAGGAGATGCTTTTAGTTGACTATATCGTGTGCGGTAGTTCCAAAAACTATAAGGTCCAACGCAGATCCCCTCGCGGTTTTTCCGGCCCAGTATCGGCCTGCCATCCGTCTAAGCGGTCTCCGTGACTCCAGAAACCTGCCGACCGCCGCCCGTGCACCCAGCCGGCAGCCACTTGCGACCAGCCTTCCCCTCCCCTCCTCTCCGCGTCCATGCCTCAGCGCCAAGCCGGCAGCCGCCGCCCGCCCAGACCCCGCCTGGCTGCCTCTACTGAATGTTTCCTCTCTGCCTGCTGCAGCTGGCCAGGCCGACCTCCCACCGACCGCGGCAGGCCAATCCCTCCCCTGCTGCCTAATGGCTGCAGCCGCCCGCAGCCAGCAGACCTGCCGCCTATGTCTGCCCTGCCTGCCCCCCTAGCTTCTGGCTTCTGCGGTTCGGCCTGCTGGGCACCGGCCAGTACTTGGTGCCTGGGGTACATAAAATACAACGCCAAGAAGTGCAGCAGCGTCGAGCCCACCGTGAAGGACAAAGTGTTGATGTCCCAGTCCCTAAACGCCAACCGCGGCAATGGCGTCGCTGTCGCTCTGTTCCGACTGCTATTCCATTCCATGACTACTAGGTCTGTTTTAGTCAACATTACTAAGGGAAGATGGATACATATTAGTGATTAGTGCACTGATCTATTGTATCTGTAAGTGTACAGCTATTAAGATTTTAGCTTTCTATTATTAGCCCCACCTTAATTCTTTAGGCAGCAATATGCACGAGGGTGCATGCTCCTGTGCACGTTTCTTTGGTTATATGCGTGACCTTGTGTGTATCAGAAGCCTGCACGTCCACGACGACCACAGTGCACGCGCTGGCTGCGTTGTCCCTTGCTTTCTGTAGCACCTGGTTTTCCAAAGAATACTAAGCACCAATTATATGTGTGTCCAGGATGTCCACAAGACACATATAGCGACAAAAGTGATAAATATCAGAAACAATGTGAAACATATTTACATCAACTTATAAATATATCAGAGTACAACGGAAACTATCAGTCTTCGGGTCTCCATATTCCACAGGGACGGTTGACTGGGGGAGCACTCGCCTAGCACTCATGGAACTCCATACAAAACTCCTTACTTGAACCGCCATCTGGTACCCATCTAGGATTTTTATTGGTGACAACAACAAGCGTCAGCTCACCATGCTCAATAAGTATACCATGAGGGGATGCAAGGCTCAAAAGGCTAGACACGGTTGAACAGCGGTAAGCACTTTTAATTGGTAATATTTTATTATTAAACCTATATTTCTTTCTAGGTTATGCTTAAGGCTCCCATATGAATATAATTAGTTATCATCATCAGGATTGATCTTCATCCATCTTTATCCTCATTCAACCCATCCATATAGAACCATCTCGAAAAGGATCCAGGCCGCTCGTGTCTGTGAGCATGGCTGATATATCAGTTTGATCAAACTCTGCGCAGAGGTGTACACTTTCACCTTGAGTCGTGATTCCCATTTGCCCGGGGCCCGCCGACCCCCAAACACTTCCAAGGTGAGCGGGCAGGGTTTCACTACGAAGCCCTTCACTAATTACCTCTAACAAATTAGTAGCCGCGAGGTTTCAGTTCCACGTGCCATGGAAGACTCTCCTCTGAAGTGGTACACTTGACACGCAGCCCAGCACACACTTCGGCAGGACAAGGACCATGCACATCATGGCACCCCCCTCTTGTACGCCGAGAAATCCTGGTAACTGCTAACAAGCTAGAGAAAACTCGTTATACGACTAAGATCGTTCCCACTTTGATCCTCAAGGTTGTATGGATATCCTAGGTTTCCGCTTTAAGATCAAGTCCGTATGGAGGGCAGACTAGAGAACCCAAACAGGCCCTGCTCTAGCCCCCTTCTGTACATTTTGCTAGAAAGCATCACTTTTAATCCATTGATTTCATGTCATTAGTCAAGATTATCATTATAATATTTGGTGATTGCAAGCTAAGCAAACTAACCATATGCATGAACCCAGGGTAAACAAGGAATAAGGATATCAAAGTTCCAGGTAAAGTCCTAAGCTTTATATTTGGACACATGCATATGAAAGTGATTAAATGGTTGTTAGGTAGTAAGGAAACTTATGTTATACTTGCCTTCCAAAAGCTTGTCATCCAATCTTTCCAACTCATCTGGATCATCCTTGCATAACTGCTTCTATTGTTAGCAATCAATTGGCGCAAGCACCTGAAAGTGACCCTAAAAACCATACACCAAGCATTACAAAAATAAACTATAAAGGGTCCTAATACATGGGTCTACTGTTTGAGCGCAAAAACACCTAAAATGGGTTAGGGAGTGTTTTTGAAGTTTTAGGAAATAAATCATAAAATTGACATTTTAATAAACTAAATATTTTGAAACATTTAAGTTAAATCACATAAAGATTTATGACATGATATCAAAGTCTATCAAGAAGGGTGTCAACAAGATGCTGGCGAATGAAAAGAACTAAGTTAGATTGCTTAGGGGATATTTATAGAAATATTGGAATTATATTTTGGATGGAAAATGGAAAGGTATATGGCATCAGTATAGTAAGCGACGACATCAACAAGGTATAGATATATATGTGTGTGTATGATATATATATACGCGTATATGAATGCTAGTTGGCAGGGTGATAATGATGCAGAAGAAATGAAAGGAACACGTGCTGTGCCTATTTATAGATGAGAATATATTATGAAGAAAAATAAGACGTATAGTATATGCATGGCATCAACAAGATGAGGTGATGGCATCATCAAGGAATATAATCAAGGTATTTTGATTTTGTATGCATCATCAACGACTAGTGTTTATATGGAAGGCATGTGATCGTGATTGCTACTGGCTTTGGAGGGTTGTGGAACAAGATGTACAGTCAAATAGAATTGAACGATACAGGATATATGGACCATATATGCATAATTCAAAATATGTATCAAGTTTATTAGCTACAAAAGAAGAAATATTTATCAGAAGATAGATAGGAGCAGCTCATGGAGACTTCTCACCGATGCTCTGGGATTGTCAGCGAGATGGCGACGCGAGTAGTCCGGCCATGAACACATGCCGGCACTCCATGTCGTCTGATGACGGCAAGAGGAGAGGAGTTGAGGAGGCCTGCCATACCATGCTTCCGGCACTAGGAATGTGGAACGAAGGCATCAGCGAGGTGTTCCGGCGAGCATGGCGGGCGACGATGCAGGTTACCACCACCTGAGCGGCATTCAGAGATATGGCGATGGATCAAAGTCGGGGAGCATCGAGATGACGAAGTCCAGCATCATATAGCACGATGGCAGGGAGCGTCCACGCCAAACACAGGATGGCTGATATGGCGATCTGTTTGGGCAGAATTGACGACGAAGGAGAGGACTTAGAGGTGTGGATTAGCGGGGTTGAGAAGGCTGGCTGCTCTGCATTTTATAGGGCTGGGAAGGGAGCAGGAGCGTCATGCATTGAGAGGTGTTGCCGACGTACGGCTTGACTCTTGGCTTTTCAAGTTTGTGGGAATGAATGAATAGAGGCAAGTGGGTGGTCAGTTTTATTACTGAGTGGCATGCAGTTACGGAAGCTTGTCTGCAATAACAGCTTGGACAGGAACGGAGGAGTATGAACAAGTGACGTGTATACATGCAGTTGGTTTGGCAATGTGCCCGACTTGGACACTAGAATGAACGTGACAGCCTGAATGTAAAGCAACGTGATAACATTAGGATTAGGAAAGAGAGGAGATGGACTTGCTTGCTAGTGGCACGTGGGTGTAGAAATGAGTTTCATGTGTGCCTGGTGGTTCTTGCATGTTGGAGAGGACAAATGACGTGCAAAGGATTAAGTACATAGACAAAGAAAAAATATATATGAGATAAAAGGGAGAAAGGAAATTGAGTTTAGGATTAGTGAACAAGGTTTTTCTTGAAGGACGAAAAAGTGACCACGTGAAGAGAATATGAGATGGATGATGGAAGAACAAATTTTTGGAAACAATAATAATTTTTTTGAACCTTTTCTCAAATATGATTTACAAATGATATTCAAGTTTATTCTGAAATTTGTTTGTGAACATTTCTTTTTGACTCTTCTAAAGTAATTTGAAATACATTTAAATTATATTTTCAAAGAGTTTTAAAACTCAAACATTATTCTTTTAATAAATAGAGCAAAAACCTATTCGTGACATTATCAAACTTTCTAAATTCATTTTTCACGTAAGAAAATTTATGAAGGGCATGCAATGAAACAAACAAGTTATATTAATTTATAAAAGGATTATAAAATTGTTTTTCTTTCACCCACAAGATTGGTAACAACCTATAACTAAAGCTTGGAAAATTTTAGAAAAATATTAAATCATTTATTTTATTTTGTGTTTCCTACGCACAACCCAAAATAAAAATTTAGGGTGTGACACTACAACACCGAGATATCTGGATTGGTTAGAATATCCAATACACTTTTCAAGGGAGGATCAATGGACAAGTGCAGCAAACGCAGAGAGCCATCCACTAGTACTTGCACCAACCATAGCCGAAGTAGCAATGACAAAAGCACTCATAGACGGAGGAGCTGGACTAAACATCATATTTGCAGACACTCTACGGAAAATGGAACTAGACTTCGAGGGATTGATCAAACAACAAGAACTCCTTTCTATGGGATCGTTCCTGGCAAAGCAACAATGCCACTTGGACAAATCACGCTACCGGTGACCTTTGGAACACTAGAAAAATATAGAACAGAATTCATCAAGTTCGAAGTCGTAGATTTCGAATCATGCTACCACGCAATACTTGGAAGACCCGCTCTGACAAAATTCATGGGCGTACCACATTACCCGTACTTACTACTCAAGATGCTAACCACAAAAGGAGTCCTTACGCTGAGAGGGGACCTAAGAAAAGCATTCGACTGTGATGTTCAGGCTATACAAATTTCAGAAAGAATCTAAGACAGAAAAGAAGGCAGTAAGATAGCAGCACTGGCAGAAGCAATTAATCAAGAAGAACTCCAGATACCTACAAAGAGACCAAGCAACTTCAAACCACCCCAGTAAGCTGAGACAAAAATGATCAACTTGATGACCAGAGACTCAGAAAAGATAGCCATCATTAGTGCAAACCTCGATCCCAAATAGGAACTCGCGCTCACCAATTTTCTTCGGGGCAACAAGGATATCTTCGCATGGAAACCAGCAGACATGCCAGGCATCCCAAGAGAATTGGCTAAGCATATCATTGATGTCAATAAAGGGTCGAAATCCATAAGACAGAAGCTAAGAAGATTCGCACCAGACAGAAAAGTAGCAATAAAAAAGGAGATCACAAAACTTATGGCAGCAGGATTCATCAAAGAGATCATCAACCCAGATTGGCTTGCAAACCCAGTGCTCGTTGAGAAGAACTCAGGATGTGTGTAGACTACACCGACCTCAACAGGCATTGCACAAAGGACCCATACGTGCCACCCAGGATTGATCAAGTCATTGACTCTATAGCAGGATCAGCACTGCTATCGTTCCTAGATTGTTACTCAGGATATCACCAGATTTCACTAAGACCCGAAGATCAAAGCAAGACATCATTCGTCACACCTTATGGAGCTTATTGCTACAAATCAATGCAGTTTGAATTAAAGAACGCAGGAGCTACGTATCAGAGGGCCATACAGACATGCCTGGGAACTCGGATCCGAAAGAATGCAGAAGCATACGTGGATGATGTAGTAGTCAAGACAAAAGAACCAGAACTGTTGATCAAAGACTTACAAGAAACTTTTAACAACCTCAAAGCATGGAGATGGAAACTAAACCCCACCAA
>DXKC01006048.1:0-13373 GCA_031170775.1 Cymbopogon citratus
CGCCGGCGCCGGCGCCGGCGCCGTAGCCGGAGCGCGCGGCCGCGACCCGGAGGAGTGTCCACACCCCGCCGCGCCAGATCTGGCCGCGCCCTCAGCCCCCATGCCCCTCCTTCCCCAGATCCGCCTGACCTAGCCACGCCCGGCCGGCCACGTCCGTCCGTCCGCTCCGCGCCCCCGCTGCCCCCGTCCGCGGCCATGGACGACGTGTCCAGGTACGCCCACAGCGCGGCGCACGTGGCCGTGCTGCGGCGGGACCACGGGGCGCTGCGCCGCCTCGTCGCGGCGCTCCCGCGGCTGCCGCGCGCCGGGGAGGTGGCCACGGAGGAGGAGTCCATCGCGGGGGAGGCCGTGGCGGACGCGGTATCCGCCGTCATCGACCGCCGCGACGTGCCAAGGAGGGAGACCCCGCTCCACCTCGCCGTGCGCCTGCGTGACCCCGTCGCCGCCGACATCCTCATGTCGGCCGGCGCCGACTGGTCGCTGCAGAACGCCGACGGGTGGTCCGCGCTCCAGGAGGCCGTGTGCACGCGCGAGGAGGCCATCGCCACCATCATCGCGCGCCACTACCAGCCGCTCGCGTGGGCCAAGTGGTGCCGCCGCCTCCCGCGGATCCTCGCATCCATCTCGCGCATCCGCGACTTCTACATGGAGATCTCCTTCCACTTCGAGTCCTCCGTCATCCCCTTCATCGGCCGCATCGCGCCCTCCGACACCTACCGCATTTGGAAGCGTGGCGCCTCTCTCCGCGCTGACATGACGCTCGCGGGATTCGACGGATTCCGCATCCAGCGCTCGGACCAGACGTTCCTCTTCCTCGGGGACGGCGCTAGGCCTGAGGATGCTGGGGGCAAGGAGCTGCACCCGGGCTCACTCATAGTGCTGTCGCACAAGGATAAGGAGATTACGGACGCGCTGGAGGGGGCGGGCGTGCAGCCCACGGAGTCCGAGGTGGCGCATGAGGTGGCCTTGATGTCCAAGACCAACATGTACCGTCCGGGGATCGACGTCACGCAGGCGGAGCTCGTGCCGCACTTGAATTGGCGCCGCCAGGAGAGGTCAGAATCAGTCGGGCACTGGAAGGCTAAGGTGTATGACATGTTGAATGTCCTCGTCACCGTGAAGTCGAGGCGCGTGCCTGGGGCGATGACGGACGAGGAGCTGTTTGCCATGGACGGGGAGGAGAAGAACGGGAGGGGCGCTGAGCTTGATGCTGAGTTGGACGAAGTGTTGACAGCCGAGGAGAGGAAGCAACTTGACTCTGCGCTTAGGATGGGGAACAATGAAGAGGAATCTGAGGAGAGGGGCGATGAAAGTGATGCTGGTGCTGATCATATGGATACAAATGGCGTGGCCAAAGATAAGAAGGGATGGTTCGGTTGGGGCGGCAAGAAAGGTTCGAAGGGCGATGACAAGGCATCAAAGGTGGGGAATAAGGATGAAGCGAGTGACCCAGGGAAGCAAAAGGAGAAGGGCAGCGGGAAGAAGAAGAAGGGTGGCTCAGCTGCTGAGTCTCTAAAACATGAAAGCGAGTACAAGAAGGGGTTAAGACCAGTGTTGTGGCTGACACCGGATTTCCCTCTCAAGACAGATGAACTCATCCCCCTGCTTGATGTCCTAGCAAACAAAGTGAAGGCTATCAGGAGGCTTAGAGAACTCTTGACAACCAAACTTCCTACAGGCACATTTCCAGTCAAGGTAAACTATCTGGCACCTTGATTACGTTATCTGTGCTTCCAGCAGATTACATCTTGCCATTTACTCCAATCAAATTGCATAACTATTGTTTCTCAATCGTCTCGACGGGCAACTATGTTTCTTTGCTACTCGAGATATTCTCTCGAATCTGAATCAAGTTTCTTACCATTACCACATCTAACAATTATTTGGTTCCTGTAAGGGTACCTGGTTAGTATAAATGTATAATACTGCATGCTTGTTGCTTGAGATGCCATTGTTGGTAGCATCCGTTGTGCGTGCTCTTATCCATATTGACTTTGGTGTGCATGCTCTTATCATTATCGACTTTGGCTAATATCTTGTCCATCGTGTTGTTTGGTTCTCTACTGCTAACACTTCCCCAGTTCCTACGTTGATGTTTGGTTAGTCATGTTTCCTTTTTCTTGGGACTATTTTTTTAATAAGAAACATTGTGTTTGTCTCAACTTTAAGAAAGCATACTTCATGTTATAGAACTGTTGCATCTTATGTGGTGTCTTCCTGGTAATCAATTATTTGCACTATCTTCCTGGTAATCAATTATTTGCACTAACAAGGACACAATCATAAGATGTGGTGCCCACCTGTTCACTAACATGGATACAATATAATGTCACTTTACCATGTGTTCTTTGGTCGCATAGGATCCATAGATAGTTAAGAAGCACAACTTTGCTTTTAAGCTACTAATACAATTGGCCATGATCCCTTCTGGGATGAGTGGAAATTGACAATTTGTATGTGTTAAAATGGACATGATAAAAGGCAAATTTGGAAATTACCATCGCAGAGTTAAACCAACCTGGAAAAGAGCCATCAGCGTCTCTTTGACACATGGCTTCAGTGCCCACATGCCATACTACGTCTAATGGTTTTTCCAATGTGGGCATCTTTACAACTTATCCACTTTAATTGTATGCTATTTCTGATGTATATGGTACAGCATTGAATCATAGAATCTAGTGTGAACTATCTTGCCCTTTTTATCTGGTTGTCACATCATTGCTATTTTTGCTAATCAACTTTAAATCCTTGAACTGTGGCTAGTGGCTAGTAGGTGGTTGCTCCCACGATCCATGTCAATAATCTTGCAGATTTCAGAAGCTGCCAAAAAGATGTGTTTCCTGTTTGGGTTTTCATTTTTCAAAACTTTCTTGAGCCACCCTATCACTCACCTACTTTATCTTTTTCTCCATTCTAGTCTTGATTAGCTGGGTCCTACTTCATACCAAAAGAAAAATAATACCCCACCGCTCCTACTGACCATTGCACTCTGAAGTTAGTTGATGATGTGTCCAACAACATTTCCTACCCACTCTTTCCTGAAAAATGTTTATTAATCCAGGGAAACTATGAGCGATGCTAAGTCTATTTTTCACTTTGATGTGAAGCCAAGTTTTATTTCCAATCTGCCAATCAATGCATTTTTTATATATATTCAGGATGTGCCGATATTTTAATTGAGACATGCCGCAGGATCGGTTGTATGATTTATGGTTGATTGAAGTGAGCATGGAGTAGTGAAAATCATTGGAGTCGTGTGTTCCTTTATATTTAAGTGGGAGTACGGCTTGCCTTGTTCACCCATTTCTGCTGTGTATATTTATTTCAAAATCTCTCACTTTTCATGGGGAAGATGTGTTGTGCCAATATTGTGTGGTGCTCTCATGGAAAGCTGTTCCTGCATGTACTCAGCAAGATGATAGTTTTTTTTTTTCTTGAAGGCACTCTGAGTGTTTTCTTTTTATCATCTCAGAAAGAAAATTGCTGTGGATGACAAAAACACCTGATGATTAATATATATTTTTTGCATAATGACTTCTGACTTTCTGTAGCGTCTTATTTCAGATTGCCATCCCTATTGTTCCTACGATACGAGTCATCGTGACATTCACGAAGTTTGAAGAACTACAACCTGTAGATGAGTTTGCCACCCCACCTTCAAGCCCGACACAATTTCAGGACGCGAAAGCCAAAGAATCAGAAGGATCAGGCTCATGGTATTCATGGGTAAAGGGTGGCCGAGGCACGCAGTCCAGTGACAGTGGTGATAGCCGGAACTGGAAAGATGAGGTCGATCCATTCCACATACCGTCGGACTACACCTGGGTTGATGCCACTGAGAAGAAGCGGAGGATGAAGGCAAAGAAAGCCAAGAGCAGGCGGGGCACAGCCCGAAAACAGTCCTCGAAGAACACTTCGGAAGGAGGCCATCACCACCCCATGATGGATGGCTTCGAGGAATAAACCACGTTTTCACCAGCATAGTAAGTTGTCTTTGCATTCTTAAGATGTTAGTTGATGGCAGCCGCACGCCCGAGGCAGATTGATGTTGTGCCTGGAGCACCCCCGTGGCGTGGCAATGGATCGGAGTGGAATCTCCTTGAGGACGTACAGATGGCTTATACCCCACTAATCTGTAATTCAGTCAGCGCTATTTTTGTCCCCCCTCTGTTTTTCATCTTGCCGAATGTATGTTTGACAGATGATGATACGGCCCTGTTGTTGAAGAAATGTGTTTGAGGGGACTGTAGTGATCCCTTCCCCAGTTGTATGCAAGATTACCAATATGCAGCGATTTTCTCGCAAAGAGGAAGCTCAATGCACATGCTTGTTTGTTCACACTCCTGCTGTTTGCTGCCTCCATTACTTCTGTTTAGAGTCTTCTGCTCAAGTTTCAGCTGATGTGTAACAACTTGTGTATTTTGATATTTGTTTTTCCATGCTTTGTTTCCAAGGCAATCTACTGGCCCTCACTGGCACTGTACCTAACTGTATCGCTGGTAGTTACTGTTAAGCAATTACTCCTACATAGCGATGTGGAAATATAACGGTTTAGAGCCGCGCTGGTCAACTGGCAATGGGTAGATGGTGCTGGATCAACCTCTGATTGGTTGATGATGGTGACATGATTGCAGTTTGCCCTCCGGTCTCGGCTTATAGATTTTGACTGTAACATGTCCACTTCCATATATCTCCTGTTTTTTGCGATTAAGGCCTTGTTCTTCTACCCAAAAGTTAGAATTTAGAATTCCTGTAGCATTTTGTTTGTATTTGACAAATATTGTCCAATCATAGACTAACTAGACTTAAAAGATTCGTCTTGTGATTTAGAACCAAACTATATAATTAGTTATTTTTTTTATCTATATTTAATGTTCCATGCATGTGGCTAAAGATTGATGTGATGGTGATGTGATGGAGAAAGAGTGGAAAAACTTGGAATTTGGAGGTAAAGAGAACCAGGCGTAAAGCATGAAGTGCCTCTACCCCATGCAGACAATTTTTATCACTAAGAAGCACTTAGGGATGCTTTACCCACTCAAAATGGTGAGTTGGTTCTTCGAACTTCTTCCTTTAACTCTTTTTTAAGAAAACTGGACGTGGAGAGGGTCCGGCTTTTTGAGAAGGGTTAAATACTCAACCGTACACACTTCATTCCTTGCGCCAAAACGACAATGCACTAATTGCTTTTGTTCACTTTTCTGTTACCGACAAATATAAATAGTTTATGGTAGACCATTTGGAACTTGGCAATGCAAGGCTTTTTTTTTTTTAGTTTTCCAACTTTGGGGCCAAATTCCACTATGGCCTTGTTTAGGTGCCTGAATTGGGACCAGTAACAGAATTTCTGTAGCATTTCGTTTGTATTTGGTAAAAATTGTTCAAACTTTGACTAATTAGGCTCAAAATGTTCGTCTCGCAAAGTACAACCAAACTGTGCAATTAGATTTTAATTTCATCTACATTTATTACTTCATGCATGTGCCGGTATTTTGATGTGACGGAGAATCTTCTTTTTGCATAGTGGAATTTGAGGAGGAATTCTGAGGCCTTGCTTAGATCACGGAATTGGCGCCAGAATTCCTGTAGCATTTCGTTTGTATTTGGTAAAAATTGTCCAAATTTTGACTAATTAGGCTCAAAATGTTCGTCTCGCAAAGTACAACAAAACTGTGCAATTAGATTTTGATTTCATCTGTATTTAGTACTCCATGCATATGCCGGCATTTTGATATGACGGGAAATTTTTTTTGCACAGTGGAATTTGGTAGTGAATTCTGAGAACTAAACATGGCCTAAAAACTAAACATGGCTATGAAAAAGAAGATTCTCCGTCACATCAAAATGTCGGCATATATATGGAGTAATAAATAGAGATGAAATCAAAAGCTAATTGTATAGTTTTATTCTACTTTGCCCGACAAATATTTTGAGCCTAATAATTAATCAATATTTAGATAATTATTATCAAATATAAAAAAAATACTGCAGTACCGTATAGTGATTTGGCCATCCCCAATTTGAAAAACTAAACAAGGCCCAAAATGAGATTGTCCAAATATTCTCTTCTGACAAAAATGAAATTGTCAAGTTGTCCCTCCATGTGGGGCTACCTCGAGAAGTGCAGGTGGGCCCAGCACCATGGGCCCACCTCAAAGCCTCCCGCTCAAACGATTTCGAAATTTGAAACACCCCTTCACCTAAATCTGAAATCAATCAACCATTCCCCAAATCCAAATCACAGCGACCTTTCCTCTTGTCCCATCTCCGGCTTCCCCGGCTTCCCCAAACCCTAGCCCTGCATCGCCTCCCGCTATGTCCTCCCGCCTCAAGGATCGCGGCGGCGGCAGGGCCACGGCCGCGGCCGCGGCAACCCGCCCGCTCACCCCCAAGCCATTCTCCATCTCGTCATCCGCCAGGCGGACGACGGCCGCCGCCGCCGGGAAGGAGAACACTGCGTCCAAGCCGTCCAAGCCCACCTCCGCCGTGCGGTGGTCCACATCGTCGCTGCCGCGGGCCAGCAGGATCCAAAGCTCGGTGGAGTCCTCCAAGCTCGTCTCCACCCTCAGGGCTCCCGTGCTGCCAGGGAGGCCTTCCATCGGTAAGGATCCTGTGGCTGAGGCAGGCTTGCGGCGGAGCATTAGTGGTGGGATTAGGGCTTCTTCTGTAGAGAAAGGGAGGAGGTCGGTTAGTGTTGTTGGATCCAGGGCCTCCGAGGCTAGGAGAGGGAGTGCTGGCGCTGGCAGAAGGGATCGGTTTGATGCGAAGGCCAAGGGGTCGGATGAGATCAGCAGGAGAAGAGATGATTTTGATGCCAAGGGGAAGCAAACTGATGAGATTGGCAGGAAAAGGGAGAGCTTTGATGCAAAGGCCAAGCAGATTGGTGGGAAAAGAGAGAGCTTTGGTGTGAATGTGTCAAAGCAATGTGATGAGAGCAAAGGGAAAACAGATGCATTCGTGAGTAATATGAAGAAGCAATGTGAAGATGTTGGTGGGCGAAGAGAGGGCTCTGATTCGAAGGCAAGGGCAGGTGAAGAAATCAATATGAAGAAAGAGGGGCCCAGTAAATTGCTGAAGGAGATGCATACCAAAAAAGCTGATCCAGGAGAAGTTTCTTCCAAATCCGTGGAATGCTGTGCCACCCAGGAGGATGATGAGATAGGCAACACTTCTGTCATCCCTGTTTTCACTGTCCATGTGGTGGATTCAAATAATGTCCCTGATCCAATAAGGAAACAGCAAAAGCATAATGAAGAGGGCAGGAAGCAGGAAGAAAAGGGAAAATTGGCAGACAGGATAAGAGTTTTTGAGAAAGTGGCTGCAGGTGGGGAAGGAGGGTCAGCAAAACCCTTGTCTGCTATGAACAGGTACCCAAGCAAACTTCATGAGAAACTAGCCGCGCTGGAAGGGAGGGTTCAGAAGATTGCTACAGATATCAAGAAAACCAAAGAAATGCTCGATGAGAACAACCCGGATGAGCCAAAGCAGATCTTGTCAAATATCCAGAAGGAAATCACTGCCATTGAGAAGGCAATTTCTCATGTCAAGGATGATAACAAGATACAGCTGGGTACTGCAGATAGCAGTGAATGCGAGATCTCTCACCCTGAAACATCTGAGAAATGTACCATTGCAAAGCCAGGTGACCTGAAACAAGTTGGAAATGGCTTGAATGCTGATGAGCTTGGAGGCAAGGTTCTTTCCACACCACAAATTGCTGAGGGGTCGCATATCTTCAACTTCTACTCAACAGGAGTCATCTGTGGATATGAAGAAAGATGGTAATGGAAAAACAAGACCTGCCGCCTCTAACCCTGAAGATGATGAGAACAGTATAGCCATGGAGTTTCTGGCTTCTTTAGATGGTGAAGAAAATGATTTCTTCAAGGATCGTCGAGCTAAGAAATTGGAAAAGAATAAGATATGTGAAGTAGCAGATGCGACCAGCAAGACATCAAGCCAAGGCAGCTCAAAGAACCCAGTTGGTCCCAATCGTAAGGATGAAATCGAATTGCTTGCTACAGAGGAGCTAGAAGAATTTGATGATCAGGAAAACAAGTCCTCCATGATGTTACAGGAAGAAATTGAGGAGTCATGCAATAGTCAGTTATCAGGTATAGGGAACAAGTCTTCAACTGGTGGATGGTTTGTTTCAGAGGGGGAAGCTGTTCTTCTTGCTCATGGAGATGGCACATGCTCCTATTATGACATTGCAAACCATGAGGTATTTGGTTATTTGCTACCTACATTTGCTCTGTTTTCATTTTTAATTGACATTTAGTTAGATACACTGAGTGCTCACTGCTTTCAACTGAACTGATGCAGTTCAAATATGAGTACAAGCCTCCCAGCATGGTATCGAATAATATGTGGGGAGATTGCTGGTTGATTCGTGCCCCAGGTGTAGATGGATGTTCTGGCAGATATGTTGTTGCTGCTTCAGCTGGGAATGCATTGGAGCCTGGGTTTTGCAGCTGGGATTACTATACCAGAGAAGTAAAATCATTTCATGTTGAGGAGGAAGCTTCTCAAGCTATTGCTCCAACATCCAGGGCTATTCTTGGTGCTCTCTCTAATGTAGGTTCATCAAGATCCAGCTCTGCACTGTCAAATTCAGAAAGGCAGCAATGGTGGTATAAACCATGTGGACCTCTTCTGCTTTCTACTGCTAGCAAGCAAAAGTTGGTCACAGCTTATGATATACGCGATGGCGATGTTGTGATGAAATGGGAAGTTAGCAGTCCAGTAATGGGAATGGAATACTCCAGCCCACTACAATGGCGTAGCAGGGGTAAAGTAGTAATTGCTGGAAGCGATTCAATAGGGTTGTGGGATGTGAATTCACTTAACCCACAACCCTTGTTGTCTGTTGCTTCTGGTAAGAAAGTGTATTGTCTTCATGTGAATAACACTGATGCTGAGGTGGGCGGCGGAGTGCGTCAAAGGTAAATCAGTAAACCTTAACTTACATCAAATGCACCAAGTGTTAGTTGTATTAAAGACCTTATGAAGTTTACCTCAGCTTATCCTTTTAGTATCAACAATTTTTAATATCTTGTCTTGCTGTTGATGAAGTATCTGATTATCTGAAAGAGATGTACAAAAAAATATATTCCGTGACATTTTGGCCTGTTCAAATCGTTTAACACCTGTTTGTGTGTGTTTTTGCAGGGTTAGTTCATCTGAGGTGGAAGGAAATGATGGTGTTTTCAGCACACATGAAAGTGTTAATGTATTTGATTTTCGTGTACCTGCTGGCATTGGGCTTAAAATAGCAAGACATGGTGGCACAGCAAACTCAATTTTCTCGCGTGGAGACTCAATATTTATTGGTAGCACAGAAGGAAGGCTGCAAATAAAAGGAGGGTTGAGGTCACGAGTTCAGCAATACTCATTGAGAAAGGGGAAACTTGTCGCCACCTATGAGTTACCAGAATTCAACGCTCATATCCATCACTCTGCGATAACCCAAGTATGGGGCGACTCAAATCTTGTCTTGGCTGCATGTGGTATGGGGCTGTTTGCCTTTGACACATTTAAGGAAGATATGCAGCCAACCTACAGCTTTGACCGTGGAAACACCATTGGAGTGAGAGAAGCTATTGGCCCTGATGATTTGTACTGTCCTACATTTGATTACTCATCATCAAGGGTTCTTCTCGTCTCAAGAGATCGCCCAGCACATTGGAGGTACTTGTAGGCTGTAGCTAGCTATTTAATTCTTATTTGTGTGCAATGTGTGTCATGTAATATATGTACTTTGTTTATGCTTCTCTTGTGGTGTCATCTGCCGTGTCAAGCATCTTGCTTTCACTGTACTGGCAGATATTATCTAGTTTTTACTCCTGCAATTATAGATTATTTTCACTCTTCTGTACCTTTTTTTTTCAATTTTGCGCCTTGCATGTTTTTATGTTCTTTCTCAGCTCTCGGTTGAAACACTATTTATGGAAACATGGTTCAGATTCTGCTTGGCGACCTGTTTTCATGCATTATTTTTCAGTCATCAATTCCGACATACACACATAATTTAATGATCGACAAAATTAAAATCCTGTTAGTCGATTAGCATGCAACAATCCTCAATCGACCAGTAAGTAAATTCACATCATCTTCCTTGACCAGAACGTCTCATGTACCCTGGCGCCTGAATTACAATGCACCGTCTGAGCTTATTCCATCTTTAAAATCTGCAACGTCTTGGTCTTGTGCAGTTATGCTCTCTGATTTGTTTTATTACCACTCAAACACCAATTTTTGCGCAAGCACTAGCAGGGACAGTGTATCCATTCCTGGAACTATTCTGTCCCCCTAAATTCCTTTCATACTGGGAACATGCTGGCAAGTTCCTATCTTTGTCTGTATCAATCAGTTTCAAGTTCACGGAATGGTAAAGGGACAGTCTTCACTGCTCTAAACTTTCCAGCGTTGTTTAGGTGTTCATGCTCCAGCCTGCAATACGATCAATATACATCAGGGTGTAGCTAAACATCTAAATTGGACTAATGCAGCTCTCTACTAATTCTCCTGCCCACTCAATTACCTGTAGAAGTTCCAATGCCCTCGTCGGATAATTTCCAGTGAAGCGAGTGAGAAATCCAGCAAGCGAGACTCCACCATACCAAGATGGAGTTTCATTACACTCTGGGCCCAGGCTAGGCGCAGCACAAGGTTGAGCATCTGTGTTGTAAAGGCATTAATGCTACTGAGCTTGGAATCCCTAAATCAGTTTAGTGTTATTGAAAAATAGGTGAAGAAGGTATAGTACCATGGAAGCATAGTAGACTGATTTATTCTTCAGGATGAGTTGATCTCGGAGCCAGAAGTTCTTAGATTTGGGCTTTAAGAAGCCCCAGTCCATGACAAAATCCCAGTAGAGCTGGTAAATGGTGGCGCCTGTAGATGATATTATGACCATCCACATCCAGAATGGTGTCGGTGTCGCAGCATACTTGAACCTAACAGCAGCTGCTACCATTGCTGATACGTACTTGCCCGCATTAGCAAGTTGGTTGATATCATGACCTTCTTCCAGGTACCTTCTCAAACACTAACATATAGCAGTAGACCATTTAGTTTGAACTACTCTGAACAGATTGCTAATATGTTAGTACTCTACTAGATTCAATGTATACCTGCATTGCTCTCCAGTAGTATGGCAGGAAGGAAAGCACATATGCCAGGTTTTTGTATAGAGAGCTGCTGGTACAGCTTCCATATGCGTGAGTTCTAAAAGTTCCAGCCATGAAGTAACACCCCGTGAACTCGAGGTGTCTTAACAGTGGGATCTGGAAAATAAGACACTTGGACTCATGAGAACCTGCACTGTGATGCTCCATGTCTAGTAAATGGCTGAGCAGTTTACCTGGCTGGTTAGCTGGTCAGCCATGAAGAAATCTGCCATCAGAACCTGCATAAGGCATCCTGGTACATCAGATACATGTTTCCAACAGACAGACAGTGTCCCTCTAAATTCTGAGGCCCCTTACCCTGTAGAATGGTGAGAGTACGATGTTGCGCATGACGCGCATGAAACAGTAGCGCGTTGAGCGGTAGAAGATGTTGAATGGGCAGAACAGAACCCCTGCTGATAGCTGAAACATAGGCAGAGGGTGGTTGAGTTCTGAAATCAGTACAAATGTTGTAGCAAAACAGATTGTCTGAATGGCCCGTGTTTCTTACAAGCAGAAGCGCCCCGGGCAGTGCGTTGGCGTAGGTTGCCCCGGCGTTCCTGAGGAACAGGTTGATGACCAGCGCTGCAACGACCGTGCACATGATGGATGCCGACATGAGGAAGGCGTCTCGGTGCGTCAGGGCGGTGCTGGAGGAGAAATCAAATATGAAGTTGTGGTTGATCCTGGTGCTCTTCCACATGAAGAGGTTGCACCCATACAGGAAGACGTGCAGGCTGATGAGTGCAAACATGCTGCAGATGCAAAGGCCGTCAGCAATGTTACTTGGAGGTACTGTTCATCCTAAAGCTTGAAGAGTTGGATTCAGAAATTGCCTGAAGACATGGTAAACAATCTCCATGTAGGCTGTGTTTCCAGTAGAAGAGAAAATGCCGGCGACATGGGCTAGAACTGAATATATGATGAATAAGGACACAAATGTTCCTGTGAACAGGCCTGAAACAACACACAAAAAAAGGACAGTATGAGCAACTCCACCAGATTCAGAAAATGCAATCCCTTATATCTGTCAACTCAAGCTAGTGCGGCGACTCACCTACGAGGAAGGTGATCATATGGGTGTTCCTGCGCTGCTGCGGCTTCAGGTACTTCATGGCCACCGTCCTGTCGTTGCCCGCAAAATGTCTCAAGAAGATGCACTCGACCTCGTCTGCCAGCTGAAGCACCTGCTCCGGGGTAAAACAAATTCCTTGTTCAGATACTACTTGCTTTGCTCAGGTAAGTGTAGCATGCTCGTCAGATAGCAGTACTAGGATGGATTGGAAGGTACCTTGTCAGAGCTGCTGAACGGCGACCTCTTGACCTTCTCTGAAAACAGGTCAGTTTTCCGATGCTGCTCCGACACCTGGGATGCAGAGAATTTGTTTCTCGTCAGTTGTGGGTAGCAAAACTGAAGTACACACAAACACAGCGTGTGGTATCTGAATTCTTGGTACAGATCATGATATGCTGCTAAAATATCAGACTATTTAAGTTTTTATAACAAAAAAGTGTTTTATGTTTACAAAACTTGCAGTAGTCCCCCCCCCCCCCTTCTTTTAAGAAGGGATGAATCTATCTATATTCTTGTACACGTGTTTAGTAATGCACTAGTTCCCTTTATTCTGCCTATTGTGGAGGTGGTTCTCTCTTGTACTCCATCCATTTCAAAAAGAACTCATATATGGCATACATGATGATGATGCCTAGCTAGTTGAGCAGAGCGCAGTACGCACCTTGACGAATTTCTTCAGTATTTTGGTGAACGCCTTTACATTGAGAGAGCTGCATCCATCCGCACAGGTACGCCACACAAAAATGAAAAAAAAAAAACCTATCAATCCATAACCGCACAACAAAAAGTCCCAGAATTAACAACATGAGAAAAGGACAGGTCTAATAAACTACACTTGCTAGAATTAACAACATGAGAAAGGGACAGATTTTAAGTAAAATAGAATAAACTAGTGCTAAGTGCATGGCTCCGGTGTAGTACGTGGTTCACTCACTTCAGTCACATGCTTTCCCTCCATCTCCATGCATACACATTCAAATTTCAAAGTTGCAAACTGGCTCAAATTTGGAAACTTTGCGTCCAGTAGCAATAGCAACAGAGCAGAGCAAGTGTTGTGATCGAGTGTCGTGTAGTGAGATGAACTGAAACATGCAAGTGACATGACGGCAGACATTCTTGCAGCTGCC
>DXKC01006051.1:0-12326 GCA_031170775.1 Cymbopogon citratus
TTTTTACGCAATAGGATTAGATTCTGTGTCTGTATGTATAACAAGTATATAAATTACAAATGTATCTACTGATCGATCTAAACACAAGAATTTAAATCAGCTAAGGTAATAAAAGTTTAAAAAAAAAGAGTAAAAAGGTCAGCCAAAAAACTGTCAATCACTACAACGCTACCACCATGAGCCCAGCGGCCACGGCTACGGCGCCGACCAACGCGCTCCAGGGTCGGGAGCCTGCGCCGGCGGCGCTGTCCATGTCCCGGCTGCTGGTGGCCGGCGGCGCGACGCCCTTGAAGTTGGGGTTGCCCCCGTACAGGTTCTGGATGCCGGCGACGTCGTCCTCGGCCAGGTCCACCTTCCTGGTGCGCGAGGTGATGGTCGGGTACATGATGGCGCTGGGCTCCGCCGAGTGCCCCATCCCGAGGAGGTGCCCGATCTCGTGCACCGCCACGGACTCGAGGTCCACGGCCACGTCGGAGGACGCGCGCGACACGTCGCCGGTGGCGACCCAGTCCTCGGCGGCGTCCAGGTGGAACCGCCCGTCCGTCGGCGAGAAGGCGTGCGCCAGCGTGCCCAGGGGCCCGTCGAACGCCTCGCCGTCGCCGTGGTCACCCGCGTAGAAGCCGATGGTGATGTCGGCGCGCCGCGCCGACGCGACCTCCGTGAAGTTGAGCGTCGTGGCGGCCGACCACCGCGCGAACGCGCGCGCGAACACCTCGCTCAGCGTCGCCTTGTCGATGGACGTCGCGGCGGTCTCCGTGATGGCGTACGTGAGGCTCTTCTTGGAGCGCGGCCACGACGGGGAGCCCGGGAAGTAGGTGAAGAGGTTCCGGCCGTGGACGTGCGCCGACGAGCCGGCGCCGCTGCCCATGGTGGACGTGCCGTTGATGACGTCCGCGACGCCGCACCGGGGAGCCATCATCTGGGTCACCGTGGACGCGTCCATCACGCCGGTGACGTCGAGGCCGAAGTTGCGCTGGTACACCTTGATGGCCTCCTCCAGGTCGGCGTCGAAGATGTCGTTGAATCCGCCGGACGACGACTCGGGGAGGTAGCCGAAGTGGGAGAGGTAGTTCTTGACCTTGGCGATGCCCTGCTGCTGCTCGCCGAAGTGGCAACCGGTGAGGTTCTTGAACGCCGACCACGGGCTTGGGATCTTGGACGCGACGGAAGCAAAGCCGGACGGCAAGTCGACCGACGAAACTGGTGCGACGACAAGCATCGCCACCGCCATGGCGGCGAGAAGGAGGAGAGGAGAGGTGGTGGTGCTGGCCATGGCAATCTTTGGGGGAGAAGGGAGAAGCTGCGACTGTGAGTAAGAATGGATGAGGCGGGACAATTGGGCGATGTTTTGAAGGGTGACGGGTCGTCCAAAGACGACAACTTGGTCAGCCGGCAAGAGCCGGCTACGATGGGAAAACAGGAACCCTTCTAATTCATTCTTTGTGGCATGATTGGTGTGGAGTTTGGTTGGGTCAAGCTGGGGAATGAGTCTCGTGTTTGTTGTGTGTGTACAATGGTTATTATGTTGGCGACAGGGCCTATGTGAGGACTTGCTCCTTGGAAAGTATACTCGACGAAGCTTCGTTGTTCTTACCCAAGTAATAATCAAGTTGGAAAAGCGCTAACAGGCAAAGAAAGATGTTTAGGGGAGAGCAATGATAGATAGTAGTGCCCATGTGCATGAGTTGTAGCAATTAGCGCTCGATATTGTTTTTTGTAGGTAGCAGGGACGAATTCGTTCAAGGGGCCCTAGTCCAATAGTCCAACTAGAAAGAAACCAGAAAGGGTCATTGAGATATGGACAAGGGAAACGCATTCGTTATGGCGTAGGAACAACTTGCAGCTGTTGGAGCCGTAAGCCGTAGCAGATGAAGACTACGGCTCGATGCCTTGGTATATACAAATCCCACAAATATATCCCTATCATCACCAATATAACTGGAATTTTTCCAGTTCCGGCAGTAATAAGAGCAGCAGTAAAAACTTCTTAGCGTCATTCAGTTTAGTGGTTACTTTTTTTTTTACAAGAGTTTAGTGGTTACTTAACACCAACACAAGAAAACATAGCAAAAAAGAGGGAGAGCAACACATTTTTTTGGAACAAAGAAATGTTAACAGCTACTGGATTCCAAGGTGGTCCAGACACCCACCCTTCTAACAAAGACATCTTCCAGTAGATGACTTATGAACTAGGTCAACCGAAATTGTGGTATTTAATTGATGGAAAAAGTCCACAACAGCAACAATAACACGCTTCTCATAATGGCATCTTAGAAGGAGTACCTGGATGGAACCAATGGAATGTTTCAGATTACAGAAATTTCTAAAATGTGATGCTTTTCATGGTGGCACATGGAAATACCTGGAAGGCGTGGGTATTTTTTTGGAGTGGCATGTTCTTTGACGTATATAACAGCTGTTCGTTGACCATGAGGTCCCATTGATTCAACTGAGAACAAAAAGTTTAACATGTTAGATGTTACCAGCTTTATGTTTGTTGCAACCTGAAAGCCTGGAATATGTTGGAGCAAGCTAATGGTGTACAATAAATCAATAATAATGAGCACAGGAATAAGGTCAACATTTGTGTTTTGACTTCAACTACCATAGGATATCTCATTCCAGAATTTACAGATGAAATGATGAAAGGCTTAAAAAATGCAATGCAGCACGTTGAAAGTACATTAGCAAGTATAGTTTCTAAAAGGAAAAAGTCTACATCACCCCCCCAACTATGGGGGTTGGCTACTTTACCCCCTGAACTATGAAACGGTCTGATTTACCCCCTGAACTTTCCAAAACCGTCTAATTTACCCCTTGGGCGGTTTTCGGCGGCGGGTTGCTACAGTAACGGCGGTCTTGCTACAGTGACACCGGGTTGCTACAGTAACACCGGTTTTTGTCTTTTTCTTTTTTATTTATTTATTTTCGCTGAGTCTTTGAAAAATCATAGTAAATCGCAGAAAAATCATAAAATAGAAAATCTAGTTTTGTTGGACTCCACATGAGTAGATCTACACAGTGAATATATAATATGATATACTTTAGTGCAAAGTTTTCGCTTAAAAAATTAAATGTGTTCACTGTAAAGCTACAATAAAAACTTTGCACTAAAGTATATCATATTATATATTCACTATGTAGATCTACTCATGTGGAGTCCAACAAAACTAGATTTTCTATTTTATGATTTTTCTGTGATTTACTATGATTTTTCAAAGACTCAGCGGAAATAAATAAATAAAAAAGAAAAAGACAAAACCAACGTTACTGTAGCAACCCGGTGTCACTGTAGCAAGACCGCTGTTACTGTAGCAAAACTGTCGCCGAAAACCGCCCAGGGGGTAAATTAGACGGTTTTGAAAAGTTCAGGGGGTAAATCAGACCGTTTCATAGTTCAGGGGGTAAAGTAGCTAACCCCCATAGTTGAGGGGGTGATGTAGACTTTTTCCTTTCCAAAAACAAAAAAAAAAAACCACTAAGGGAAAGCCATCACTTAGTCAAGGAGGGGAAACCACTAGGCAATATGAGCTATTAACTCAACTACTTTATTTATTTATTTTGGTCTGCAGAACACTGAATTTTTATGATTATTTTTCCAGTGGAAACTTTTTTGTCTGTAGGACACTAAATAGACTATCTGTAGGACACTAAATAGACTATGGAGTTCTTCCTGAACCGTATTGTGCACACCAAGTCACATTTTATCAGTGCCCTACGGCTAATGTCCTTTTTTACAAGAGAAAAGGAGAGAATAAAATTGTAACAAACAAAATCCTTCTGCACACTTAAAAGCAGGAGACAATACCATTACATAACTCAAGCATGGAACCGCCCAGTTTCCGTACAGCACCTTCTGCATTTCTTACTTCTTCCTGTGCGAAAAAAAGTCAAATTAAAGTGCTGAATCCAATTCCGAGCAAGCAATATATATTTTTGGCAACTATGTGGATATGTGTTTGCAGTGTACAAATGGTATCACCGCTAGTAAGACAAGAAAATCCAAGACTTACATGGGGATCATGTCCTTTTGCAGCTATAAACAAACCACCAATGCGAACCAATGGGATGCAATACTCGGCTGCAAAAGAGAACTCTAGATAACTTGCTAAAACAGGTCTTGTAATGCATATTCAAATATCGCATACCAAGAACTTTCAGTTCAGCGACGGCTCTTGCAGCTACTATATCATATCTTTCTCTGAAATCAAGACTTTGGCCAACTTTCTGTCCTATAAAGCCATGTACAGAAAATGGTTATTTTTAACAATGCAGATAGATTCCTCTGCAGGTAACATAAAAACAATGTAAGCATACCATGGCTAGTTTCATGGTAGGCAAGAAATGTTTTCCAAAAAATCAATCTCTTCACCAGGAAACAAATAGAAGCATATCTACCCAAGGACTATTAACTATAGTAGAATCATCACAAATGAATTGAAACCTACTAACTATAGTAGTGCAACAAAAGAAATAGATTTCTTAATAAAACAACCACACATGCAATCTTGGAGGTGTTTGCTGAAAAATTCTAGTACCCCTTTAAAATTTTTGGGCTAACCAATCTGGTCAGGCGTGGCCAAAGTACATTCTCAGTTCTCCCAGCCCAATAAACTTCAGCGCCAGCGCAGCTGCGCCTACCTACTCGCTCGCATGCATGCGCCCCACAGTGATACCCTCCCCCTTGTCTCTTGTCCTCTCCTCAAGCTCTTGTCCCTGCGAAACGCAAGCAGAGAGCTGGTGGCAGCCAAATCGACGAGCGTCGACCAGCAAGCATTGGTGTGCCAGAAATCGTGCAATGGGATAATAAAGGCTAGAACGCCAGCCATTGGAGGCTGGCCATGGCCGAAAGAGAGCACAGTAGGCTACAAGCCTAGCTCCAGGCTGCAGCGTGGCAGGTGGCTTGTAGCGTTTCCCCAGTCTGCCCTTGCTCTATTTCAATCTCGATCCCCCCAATCCTCGGAGCAGAGAAGGGACTCTATTTGAGCTGCAGAACAATCTATGTTGTCTATTAAGCTTGTGTGCCTGATGACTGATGCCACTCACAGCAGTCGAAAGCTACCACAATATTGTAGGCAACCGGTTCAAGTTCTTAGCCTTCTAATACTGAACTTGGCCTTGAGCCTGACGACCATGGTTCAGAAGGAACATGAAAGCTATTATCGCTGTATGGCAATGTTCCTTGATCAATAACCATCATGGTTCAGAAGGAACATGAAAGCTATTATCGCTGTGTTTTCACAATACTTTAGTAGCTCCAAATTCATTTATAACCAAAAGTAAGAGAGAAGCATTGTTTGATTTAAGTCAAAGCAGACTAAATGAATTTGGTGATGCCCTGATTTTGACTTTGAACAAATATACCCATTCATACTACAAGAAATTCGAGTGATACCTCACCTTATGTGTTGAAGTTTTAGGTTTCTTATTGTAGATTTGGCATGGTGGCTACAGTACTATCTTAGTTCCTTGATTACAGTTTGAGGTTGGCTAGATTTTGTGTTATGTGCAACATTGAATGTTTTCTTTGTGCAGCCTAATTCACACATCTATTTAAAAACTTTAGTGCTATATTTATTGCATGAAATGATCTATTTGTGAAACGAGCACTGCTATACTGGGGTAATGTCTATGAATTTATTTTGTATTGCACCATGTTTTTATCATGTTCGTTGTATAATCAAACATGGAATTGAGATATCTTCTAAATTATGCATTTTATCCTTTGTTTAGATGAACTACCATATGTAGGCCATAAATATTTCACAGCATAATAGCACATGCTAGTCTTAAAACCATCTTACCTCAGCTCGGTCACACACCACATCCACATTTGACAACTCCATGGCTTGAACGGCATGCTCCAAGAACGTGCATCGCTTCCGCATCGACTCCAACAGTGTAAATTTCCAGCCTGAAACCGAGGAAACAAATCGAGATTGCAATAACCAAACCAACCACAACTCGTTTTCCCAGCCACATCGCAACACCAAATAGCTGGAAAAGAGGGGTGTGTGTTTACTCGGCCGCGCAACGGCAAGGATCAGGCCCGGGAGCCCGGCGCCTGAGCCAACGTCGATAAGGCTGACCCCGTCGATGGCGCCACCAGCGGATGTGGAACTGCCGCGGTACGCGCGCTCCAGCGGGGGCAGCATGGCGAGGGAGTCCGCCACGTGGCGCGTCATGACCTCGGCTTCGTCGGTGACGGCGGTGAGGTTCATCCTCTGAACAGATTCGAGAGAGTGAGAGACGCACTCGCAGGGCAGCGCGTCGCCGTGGGAAGCGCTCCGTGCCTATGGATGTCGGGTGTGGTAGCTGAGGAGCTCAGGGGTTCGGGACGGACCTGGTTCCATTCGAGGAGAGTGTCGACGTAGACGGTCACTTGGCGCTGCTGCGGCGGCGAGAGGGAGGAGATGGTTTTGGTGGTGGTGGCGGCGGCGGCCGAGGAGGAGGCGACGGTCGTGGTGGTCCGGAGGTTGAGGAGGCGGTGACCCGGCCGGTGGCGCCGGCCGAGGAGCAGGCTAGGGAGGAGAACGCCGCGGCTGGCGGCGGCGCTGCAGCAGCAGAGCGACATTCTCTCGCGGCGGCGGCGGCCTCAAGCGCGCCGGGGCTTTGGATGGGGTTTGTCCAGTGGTTACGTGTTTTGGCAGAGAAAACGTATTCTCACAAACAACGGTTTCTGCTCGACTCGACTCTCGTGTCTCCTCTTTTCTCGCGGGACCACTAACGGATGGGCCCACTCGGCAGAGACTCGCAAGTCGTCAACTGAGGCGGCCGGTCGGTCGCAGCCGCAGCTCCTCCCCCGATGCGATCGCCGATAGCCAACCTGCTCCAAAAACAAGTACTCGCTGCCAACCGGCGCTCAGATCCGCCGCCCCGCAGCAGCGCACCCGCCCGCGCCGGCAACAACCACGACAAGCGGCCGGGCGCGCGGCGAGCTCCCCCACCCATCCCCACCATGCCGGGTCTGGTCGCCTACTCGGGCGCCGGGCTGGGTCTCCTGGCGCTGGCGGCGCTGGAGTCCCTGCCCGTCCGCGTCCCGCCGCTGCGGTTCCTCCCTCGCCGCCTCTCCACGCCGCTGCACATCCGCCACCTCCTCGCCGCGGCGCTCTCCGCGCTCTGCCTCGTCTCCGCGCTCGTGTCCGCGCACCACCTCTCGCTCCCCACGCTGGCCGCCTCTGCGCTCTTCCTCCTCTACTCCCTGGCCCCCTTCGTGCCGCTCGCCGCGCCGCTGCCCTTCCCGCTCCTCGACCTCCTCCTCGCCGCGGCCTTCGCGCAGGAGCTGCTCCTCTTCGCGCACCGCCGCCCCTCCACCGCGGCCGGGATCGAGAACCGCTACTTCGACCTGCTCCTCGTCCCCATTGCGCTCTGCCTCGGCGCCACGCTGCTCGCCGCGCACCGCCCGGGGGAGCCCACGCCGCGGCTCGCCCGCGCGGCGGGATTGGCGCTGCAGGGCACGTGGATGCTGCAGATGGGCTTCTCCTTCTTCACCAGCGCCATCGCGCAGGGCTGTGCGCTCCACGCCGCCAGCCGCGCCGACTACACCATTAAGTGCCGCACCCACGAGGATTACCACCGCGCGCGGTCGGTCGCCACCCTGCAGTTCAACGGCCACCTCGCGCTGCTTGTGATTGCCGGCGCGGCCGCTTACGCGGCAGTCCTATCCAAGGCAAACCGACCCCCGAGCGGGTACAGTGTTCTGGGCAAGGAGGTGCAGATGGAGGGGATCCCGATTATGTCACAGTTCACACTGGATTCGGATGAGGAGAAGGAAGACGAAGCCATCACCTCTGCAGCAGCTCCAGTGGCAAATGGCACGGAGTCCCATGAAGAGATCCCACTGGACGAACCCAGTTCCAAGTGTCGAGATGAAATTTGGGCTCTGTTCTTCGGTCGATTGGCCAAGTGGAAGAGGATGTCGACAGAGCTCCAGCACACTGGGGCTTCATGCTTGTGTGTTTTGGTACATCATTTTAATATTGGTTTTCACTTTCTGATATTTGGTTACTATATGTGGAAAGAAATCTTGCTTAGTTTGATCTGCTTAGATTAGAGTTAATATCTGTAACATATTGTAATTTGTTGGGTTCAGATAGATCTTTCGGAAATAAAGTTAACACACGTTCAACTTTGAGATCAATTTGTATTCTCCACTTACTTTATTGTCTAGTAACTAATTGACAATTGCTTCAGATTATTTTTAATGATACTTTTGAAGTCCTGTCTGTTCAGAGTTACATCATTCTTTTTGCTGCTAGTGGAATGATCAAATTATTCATTTTAGAATTTAGATTAGTTGACAATGTGCTACTCTGTGAATTTGGATGAAAATTGGCTGCTATAATTAGCATGGCACTGCCCCAAATCCTCCTCTCCTACTTCAGCCTCAGTGCCTTTCCCCATTGTGGGCTCACGATGATATCCTTTCTGTCAATCTGTCGATTAATTCTAATTGTTATATTTTCTTCAAGAAATGGACACCCTTAGGCCTTAGCCCTTAGGATAATAAGTGTGGAATTTGTTAAGCACATTTGCAATCCGATATCGATATTGCAAAGTGCTGCAATCCCTCATAGAGGAACTACCACTGGTCACACTTGGGAGGAGCATTTGCTGGGATTGATGTGAACCAATCTACCAGGTATCAGTTGCCTGTGAATACTGTTGGTTTGGTATGGGTGGTACATTTATGAGTTGTGACCATGGTGGAATCAGTTGGCCCCATCCAATATACAGTGTAGCATGGTGACATTGCTGACTTTAGATCATCAAATGAGTTGAAACATGTCCCTGTGGTGGAGGGGATATAGGGCAGCCAAACAGTAGTACAGATGTTGCAACTTCTTTCTAGTGATCTGATGGGAGTTTTTGCCTAGGTATTTGGTTTCTGAAGCATTTAGGGTGATGTGAAATGCATTGTACTGTACGTTCTTGTGTGGATCCTGGGTTTGTGAGTTGTGCCTTAAAATCAAGATCCATTGGAACTAAGATTCAGAGGGGTTCATTGTTTCAGCTATCTGGCTTCCGAGGCTGGATGGCAGATTGCAGTGGTGTTTGCACTTTGCAGTTTTTTTTTCCCATTATTTTCTTGGGAAAAAGCTGTTCTTTCTTGTTGGTGGCTTCAGTTTTTTCGATGCAAAGATTAAGGCTTCTCATTTCAGCTATAAATGCATGCTGGGGGTTGCCAGCAGAACTGCCCATAATGCTGGTAGCAAAGATGATTCTTTTTTTTTTTAACTAAGATGATTCTGTTTTTAGCTGTGTTTAGTAGTGGCGATTAAATGAGGCCATGCTTGTCAAACAAGATATTCTCTCTATCATTGATTTAAATGCAACTGGTTCAATTAACCTCTAGTTTCAGCATTGCCTTATATGCTTGTTTTTCATTTTTCTTGGTAAACTACATCAGCCTGTGAGCATTATGCTTACGGTTAGTCTTCTATCTCTCTTTCTGTTGCTCTATTAGTGTTTTGTTCTTTTGCTTCAAGGTTGACAGGATTAGAGCTCCTATATTCACCATGTTTGAGAAGTATACCAATTCGTGCTTTTGCCTTTTGCTAAACCATACCAGAAAGAAACCAAGCAAAGAATCTCTCCAAAATTCCAGATTTAGATCTGTTAACAGACATTGGATCCATATACAGTAAGTTGATTATAATAGGCAGCCAGTCAGCCACAAGAACTAGGCTGACATCTGTGTTTAGTAAGTGACTTATTGCCTCCTTGTAAATGTTGTGTTTCAGAAAGTTTCATGAGAATGATTTGTGGAAAATAATCTCCAGCCGAATTACTTTTTATACTGTGAACAGAATGATTTAGACTATGATTTCAATATCGTGGAAAATTGTTTGTGCCTAGACTCTACATAGTAGCACTGCTGTAGCAGTCAAAATAAAATCAAGTTCTGAATCCACTAATCTTCAATTCGGATCATGGAAGCATTCTAACAGGGAATTATCTCATACGTAGAAATGTCTATATTCACATATGCAGATGTATACAATATACTTAATATGGACTTTCTTATCATTTTGGGAGTACGTGGTTTTTCCTTCTTCTCGGTCCATTTCCCCACTTTCCAGCAGTCATATTCTTCCACCAATGGTGAACGTACAATATCACACTGGCTGTGTCGACTGATCTGTTCTCCTGTTTAAGACCCACCAACCAAGGGATGTAAATGGGAATCCCATGGGTAGTTTCCCTTAGTTCATTTTGTTCTATAGTTTTCTTGCTTTGAAATCCTGGATTAGTTCATTTTATTCTGGCACATGGCTGGGCCTAAAGGTCTTAGTCGCTAGTCGAAGTTCCTTGTTTCCCAGCTAGTCACTCATGTAAATCATGCCCTAATGGATTTGTGGGTCTTTTTAGATTCCTATCTTTTTAATGTAATGATATGTAGCTCTCTTGTGTGTTTGAAAAAAAAATATTGAGAACAAAACTTGCATTCATTTTTAGGGACAGCACAGTACCATTATTACTGTCCTTTGATTTGAGAGGAAACAGTAGGGAAATCCGGTTACTGTCCTTCATAAGATTAGGCAACTGTATCATGCACTAGGACAGCGGAATCATTTTCTCATTGGCCGCATCAATATGACAATTGACAAACTCACAGTCATCACAAACTACAGTGAAACAAAGTGTTAATCCTACCAAGCCGGAGATCATGGCTTACAGATAATGATTTGATTAGATTACTGCGTAAACTTCAATGTGAATTATTTGGAACATCACAATTAGTAGATAAAAACATTGCTCTCATCCATATCACCATTGCTTCCTCTTGATTTATCACAAGCAATCCACAATTTTCAAACCAGCTACAGCTAGGCCTTGGGCAAGTTGTACCACCAGTCGTGTGGCTTATCTGCCAATCTTTTCCCTGTTATCTAGCATGTTGTCCTACTGCTATTTAATCACTCGTAGTTAGAAGAAAAGGAGGCTAGAAGTAGGCAGAAAGGAGGCCCTCCTATATCTAGCTGTGTTATCTCCTTCATACGTGTTGCTTTCGTGGAGAGAATTTACATATTTAGAGCCAAGATTGATCAACAGTGGCGTCTTTGAAAATTCAGATGGCAACAGAAGGAGTGTCTCAGTCTCTCAGATTTGGAAGGCAGTTCTGCTGAAACAACAGTCTTAACACTAATCTTGTTTTTCTCGCATGACCTATTGTTGGGTTCAACTGTTGTTCAACTGTTGTTCTTTGGCTTGAGTTGCTGCTTACTGTGATGCCATATATGCATTTCTGCTTTTCTTAACATATATAATAGGGTTCTTATTTTTTTAGGCTTGGTGTCTCTTAAGGATGTATCTTCTGTGCTATTTCATGCATTAGAAGTTACTGTTAGACCCAACACTAAACTGGATCAACAAGCATTGTGGATTTGTTTCTTGCATTAATCTTGCAGAAGTTCTTCTAGAATGCTCCCATATGTCATATGTGCACTTTCCATACGTCCTCGTTGATTGTACAATCACCGTCGTTGATTGTACTTTGATTAAATTGAGTAGATTGGTTTACCATCATATGCATTGTGATCTGCTTGCACACACAATTCAAACAGTTTTATTCACCGTCAAGACCTTGAAATAATACTGAATCATTTAAGCTCATAACTCATATTTCTCTAGAACTGAGGGTCACGACGGTGCTACAAGCTGTTGCAAATGAATTTGTCCTGTGGACTGTGGTGCTTGGCTGGAGCTAAGGAGCTCCCCAGGTCCTTTGCAGGGGGCAGCTAATCTTGTCCCTGGATATTCTTTTGGTCACTTTCTTTGTTTCTGTGGCAAATTCTTAAACCTTTCTTTTGGTCATTTGGATGAGTTTTGGTGTGGAATTGGGTGTGCCCCTGTCCCATAGTTTCACTCTTTTCTTTAATGAATGAAATAATGCTCGGCTCTCTTGCATGTTTGAGAAAAATATGTGCTTACTTGTCTTGAAAAGAATATCAGTTTGGAATGGTCAGTAGATCTGAAGTTTTAGTAGAATAGTAGTTGGTAAACCTGGCCATTCAGCTCCTCCTCATTAGAATTCACTAATGTGAGAGTTAAAAGACAGCTTGTTTGCTCTGGATTCACTAATGTGTATCTTATCGGTGCTGCTGTTACATCATGTCTTTCGGTCTTGGATAAGCAATGGGTAGTGCAACATGTATAGTGCCTGTCTGCCTCTTGCGCTGTTAGATATTGATTGGGCTTCTCAAGTGGGTTTTCTCCAAGCTAGAGGACTTCTGTTCTTAAAATCAAGCTATTTCGATCTTCTGAACTTTGCTCCTTGGTAACTCGTTTCTTTTGTCAGACACAAGACCTTAGCCAATAACTTT
>DXKC01006054.1:0-14459 GCA_031170775.1 Cymbopogon citratus
ATGCAAACTCGCAATGGGCTTGGCATTTCCATCTCACGTGCTACTCCCACGCGCGCTCTTCCCTCCCGCGCCGCCGGGTTTCTTTTTTTGGATTCTGGCAAGTTAATTTTGCCAAACCGTTGGAGATAAACTTTTTTCTCCTCCCCATATTGATTTGAGAGTTGACAAACTCCATGTTTTGCCAAACAAAAAATGCAAAACCGTCGTTGGAGTTGCTCTTTATAACCATCAGGGAGTTTCAAGTTTCCACCATTTAGTATCCATATTAAAAAAATGTAAGAATATTCATATTACAAACTTTAAGGGATGCATGTGTATCAATTTCCATTATCCATCCCTACACATGGCTATGTCAGGGTCATGCTCCCCTGCCGTCGCTCCGAAGGCTCCAAGCTCCCACAGCGCAGCGCTAAGGCCACAGAGACATGTCCTTCACCCACTGTGCATGCATGCAATCTGCATGCGTAGTGCATAACATCACAACCGGAGAGACTTGGCAAAGCACCAAATGTGCACACACACCAGACGTGTTATTCTAACTGACGACGGGCGCATTATGTTACAAAGATAAGATTCGGACACGCGTGGTGCGTGTGGAATGCTAGCTGCTGCGTGCTTGCCTTGGTGTGATCACTGGATGGAAATCTGACGGCCGGACACAATTACTCAATTATATTGCCTTGGTGCGAGCAGCAGCGCAGGGTGCTACTACTGTTTCGGAAAGCAAAATGATGCTAAAAATTTACTCAATCATATTGCCAAAACCCTTCACTCTTGCATATATAGGAGACCTCTCCCTTTGTTTAGGGAAGAGTACATGGATTTAATTTGAGGCATCTCTTAAAAGGTATAAAGGAGATTTTATAGTGTCAAGGTATAAGGAAGAGTGAATATAAGAGATCTGGTGGGAGATGCTCTATCTCATGTGTTTATGAGACCTAAGCAAGCCCAGCGGGCACAAATCCAATCCGACCTTAAGTAGTGATGAGCAAATCTGTAGTGGTGGACGCTCACAAGTTAGGCTTTCTTAATATACTCCTGTCTTGGCCTGTTTACCTGGCCTGAACTACCTCTGGTTTTACTTGGTCATTGCCTGACTCGGTGGTCCAGGATGCATGCTTATAACCGGGGACACAAATCTCATTTATTTGCCACATTGTTGTGTTCTCTCTATATAAAGGGATATATGAAGTTGCAAGGACCCTCACCTCAATCACCCTCCACTCATTTCTCCCAAGTTACAAGTAGGCAAGTAGCTGCCTTGCCTCCTCTCGCTTTGCTCCGTGAAATCAGCAGGTGGGAAGCTGCAGGAGGAGGTTTCTCCATCCCTCCGTTGCCGATTGGGCACGCCACTCATCTTCCTCGATGGGTTCTTGGCACATGCTGTACCTGTACGTACTTTGCCTTGTTACATGGGTTGTGCTAGCGTGAGCTCTACAATCCCATCCCTCACTTTCGCTTTGTTTTCACAAAGTACTTTTGATTCATCCCCTCTTGTGTGTTTTGGAGGCGTGGTGTGCCTGTGTGACCCTTTCTTTGTTTTTTATCGTGTTGTGTACAAATTATTTCTCCTATCTTAATTGAAAGCCAGAGCTTCTAGCATTTCCTTCCCAAAAAATCTCATGCGCGCTGTACCATCATGGGAATATATTCCTCCTTTTTGGTTTACAACTCAATTTTGCATTATATTGAAATGATGAAACGTAGTTGGTGAATAGCTAAGTTAAATAACATAGGAGTATAAAGCTTCTCTTTTATTTCATTTACTATTTTTAAGAATATAATCTAATTTTTTGGGGTTAGTTTGTGCAACTATCAAAATCATCTTGTTCTTCATCCTCCTCACATATGTTTTCCTTTTGTTAGATTATGGATGGAGTCACAATATGACGACGGTTGTGCCAAATGGCCGTGGAGAAATGGTCCCTCCATTAGCATCTGACCCCTATGACCGTACGCTACATCTACATCCCTGCAAGATCCAACTCTACGGTTAGTTTCTCTACTAACCTATCTTAGAACCTGTAATAAGCTAGAAATTCCACCACTTGCTGATGATAGTGTTTTTTGCGTAAACTATTTTAGGGAAAGTTGCACCTTTTGGAGCAGGGTACTTTTCCATACTTCTTCAAGAATTTGTTATTGTCCTTCGTTTTAGACATGCATTAACATGTTGTTATATATCTTGTGTTTTGTATTGAACAGGGTATTTATTTGTATTCAGCTAATCAGTGTGATTAGATATATCACACGACTGAACTACAAATGGTGCCAAATATGTCAACACTGCTAGAGTTTTGTGCTCTCTCGACGGGCACTAACTACAAATGTATACAGGTATGCTCATTCCAACTGAAAAAAACAAACATCAAATTGTCGATAAGAATGTGAAATTTGTTGTGCCACTTAACAAATAGAAAATGCCTCAAAAATTGCAGTTCAAG
Organism: Cymbopogon citratus; assembly: GCA_031170775.1. NCBI lineage: Eukaryota > Viridiplantae > Streptophyta > Magnoliopsida > Poales > Poaceae > Cymbopogon > Cymbopogon citratus. Next base: position 2,445 of record DXKC01006054.1, read on the forward strand.
AACGTGATAAAGTTAGAAAAATGGCATATACCATATGGGTATGGTTTTTTTTTTGTCCATTTTGTCTTTGCTAAGGTCTCCATGTATTCTGGCATGTTGTTTCTCGGCTGCTGGGACACTCATCATGCATCAGCAAAGTAAGTTTGGATAAAATTCTGATCGTAATGAGAAAAAATGATGTGCTATATTCTTTTTAGTCGTCTTTGGATCCATGTTTAATATATTCTGCGTTTTGCCTCAGATGGAGCATGGATGTCAGTTGGATCAGTACATGGGTCCATATAGCTATACCAAGGGTCCAGCAGTAATATCCTTTGGTAAGTATTGTAGTGAGTTGTGCCTAAAACTCTCTACTTCACCGAGCTTAACAAAAGTGTCAAAAATATTTTGCCATGGCATGCAAGCTAAGTTTTGCTTTCAAAATATCTTAGCTACAAAGAAATAATTAAACTCTACTACATATGTTTTTGTATATTTATTAACCGATGAATGTTTTCCCATTTTTATTTATGGAATATATAGGTGGGCAGCAAGTAAGTTTGGCGAATCCCAAACCACAGAGCTCGAGATGAATTGAACAACGGGCGATCACCTTCGCCGTTCCGTTGTCCCACACCACAGAGATCAACATCAATACCAATACCAATACCTGAGTAGAAATAACGACATTGAGCCAGCCCCTCACTTGCTTGGTCATAATTACATACAGTGAAATAATTGAGGTGTGTTGTGGTAAAGAAGGCAATTATAATGGCATATTGCCGGGGTGTAAGACGATATTGGTGGACTAATAATGCAAATATTTGTTTTATACTAGTGAACATGCACGTGCGACACGCACGTGCCTAAATAAAATCTTTATAATAGAGGGATATTAAAGATAAAAATATTACTATGATTACCCCATCAATTAAATAATGCTTCAACTGCGCCTCTTCGAATACTATTTCTAGTATTTATTGATACAAAATCATTAAAAACATATATAAGATTAATGTTTCGGAAAATATATATTTCAAGTAGATAAATGCATCTTTAGGCAGCATTTTGGTAACACCTAATATATGAAGGAAATTATGTAAATATAAATGGAACTAAACGTTAGAACCATAACGGTAATACAATAATAATATAAAATGCTAAGCCTATAATTATATTATATCTAAATGAAATCTGAAGACAAGGGGCTAATATTAATGGATGAACTGTGATCAATACGTTTTCTGTAATTTGTTAATTTATTTGATAATCGATATTGTACATTGGATTTCGTTTAAAAGGAAGATATGGTACCTCTTGGAGGGCCTGCAGATCGGCCAATGGATCAATTGGCTTGATATATCGCTGACTTGCTGGCAGATGGTCAGCGGCTGAAGGCCATGACAATAGGACTGCAGAGGCTAATTCGCCGAGTGCTATATATATATATGGATTATTAGTACAAAACGACAAATATGAAGGAGGATATCGGGGGTCGATTACACAACGGTGTGCTGCAAACGTCCGGCCACCAATGACATCGAAGGTCACATTGGCGCCCTTCTCACTCAGGAGGAGTTCATCGGGCAGCGGTGGTCTCGCGGGGCCAAGAACGCTCGCGAGGCGGCATGTAGGTGACCGCTGGGTCGCTGGACGTCGAGGCTCAGAGAGGCGAAGCATAGGGCCCCTACACGATGCATGGTATGGGGATTGACGGTCGACATCGTGAGCGACGCGGTTCAGTGCGGCGGAGATGGAGTAGGCGTCGTCGAGGGCAGCCCGGAGCGGCTGCTGCTGTTTCCTGCAGCAGCGCGTCATCAAGGTCATCGATCTGTTTGTCGGCGGTGCCGCAGCAGCACGTTCTCGAGGCCGTCGCTTTCCCGGAGGTGCCGCAGAAGCACGTCCTCGAGGCCGTCTCTTTACAGCGCCGCCAAGCTTCATGCATCCAAGGGGGGCCTCGACGGGCGGACGCTAGTGCTAGGCACGCGGCGTAGTGCACGCTTCACCATGTTCTGTGGCGTTGGTCGCCGCCGCGGATACCACTCGCCACAACAGCAGCGTCGGCCACCGGCAGTTGTCGCAATGTCTCGCAGGCAGGGAGCGGAGTCGTCGACGCGGGTTTCATGCAGTTGGGTTTCGTGATGGGAAGAAAATGATCGGCTGTTGCGAACGGACAGGAGGGAGCCGTGTTGGACCTAAAGGACGGGAACATACGTGCGGCATTGTCAGGCGGCATTACCCTGTCACATAAGATAAGGTCCCTCCATCATGACTGCCGTTAGATGGTAAATCTATCCCGATCCAACGGATGAGATCTTGAGCGGGTGGCTCCAAATTTGTTCGCTCTTTTATAGTATAGATAGATAGATATATAAGAGCCAAGGCATCGACTCCCAGATTGCAGCGTAAACCATTGTCTCAAGAACTATATTCACATTCAGGCTTGGTTTGGCTGCTCATGGTTCAGGGTTGATCGGTCCGCAAATGCTGCCTACCAAGTTTGGCAGCCATGCCAATATTGTGGACTCCCACACATATTCCAAATTTGCATTGCGATGCACTTGTATTGTAGGGGGCTGTTGGGCTGAACCACACCAACCCACGCCGGAGAAAAATATCTCCACCCGTGGAGTGGAAAATGGAAGTGGAAGCTTGGAACGGACGAACGGTTCTTGCAATTGCGACCTTGTATGCGGCCTTGGATGCACATGGGGTTAGGATTAGCTATCGCCAGTTCACATGGTTTCTAAATCAGCTGTGGATGGGGTGAGTAGCTTTCTTGTAATAATCACGCCCCTTTGTGCAACCAGTATTTGAAATTGTGGCCTAAAACTCCAAATGTTGTAACCACCTTTTGTTCTTTCTTTTGTGAGATCCTAATAATTAAATAACGAAAACCTATAGTTGCTATGTGGAAATTAGTATTTTAGCCAAATTTTTAGGGGACAATCGATTAAAAAATTCTGAGCCCCATAATGTCTTTGACCTACCTGATGGATGCTTAGGTACTTTCGGTGTCTTGAAATGATAAAAATGTTAATTAATTGAATACTTATTATCTAAGAGATAGAGTACTGCCTGTATGGCGGTCGATGTCCATCTTGCTTCCACTCACATATAGGTAGACTCTGTGCCTTATGTGTTTGATCGATCAGTAAGGCAAACAAAGTTTCGAGTCGTAACACATTTGCAGTCATGATATTACATGTATATGGCCCTCAACTTCGGTCATGGGCCAGGAGTGGGATGCTTCTGGAGTTTCCGCTGCTGCCAAGTCTGAGGCGAAAGGCGTGCTTCATGGCGTACTGGCTACGTGAGTCATAGAAGTCAGACTGGCTGGTTTCAGGTGTCTGCAGCAAGGTGCGCTTTGTCGAATCATGGCATGCCTTCAGGACCAAGAAGAATATCAGTCTTTCTGCACAGACGCAAACATCATTGGTGGACTAGCCAAGCCCTTCGAGCATGCTGATGGTCTCGTCGAAATTGTTGTTTGATCACCAACATTAAACCTAGTTTGCGAGTCGGCACTACATAAATGATTACCATATCTTAAATTCTCCTAGTGTTGTGGGATTGTCCTATTGTTTTAGTATATTAATTTTAGTATAAACTCTCTCTACCAAATGCCTATTAGTTAGGATTTCTATGTGCTAGACTAGTGGTTGTGTTTTATTACTACTTAAAAATACTAGGAGAATTCCACTATTTTGCTAGTTTATTCTTTATTTCAAATTGTAGAGCCATATACATATATGTAGCACATTGAATTTTGAAACTTTTTTTAAATAAGTTCGATAAAGACAAACATTATCTCAAAGTTGTATGTCTTGAAGAGATGTACAATTTACTAGTTGACAACATTTTCATTTGAAATCACTTAAGTTCTAAAAATACTTTTTGAAGTTCTTACATTTATTTCAAATCTAATTTGTTTGAACTTTCCAAATAACCACTGGAGACCAAAAATGATTTAAAACCAAAGTTATGGATCTTGAGAAGATCTAAAACATTGCAATAGATATATTTTTTATTAAAAATAATATACGGTGCCTAATTTCACTTTCAGTTCATCACATTTTTTAGACAGCCTATCCATATAAAGGATTTTTGCATTTGTAGTTGATAATTTTTTTTATTTCAGATCATTTATTAAGGAAATTATTTTTAAATATCCAACATTTTGAAACTAATATTTTAAGTTTAGCATGGATCCATTTGAAACCATTTCCATTTCAATTCGTTTAGTCTACCAAATATTCATACCAAAATATGGTAAAGTGAATCCAAGGCGAATGTATATCTGTCCTTTAGCCACAAGTGATTTTGCGGGCAGAGTTGCGAGTGGAGCTACGTGCAAGGCCATAAAACACAGATTTGAATCCTGTTGGCCACACGCGCGTGTATTTTGCACAAAAAACCATGTAATTTGTAACTTTAAACTGCCACTAAAAGACAGAGTGACTTGTGACTTCTAGTCATGTTTTTTGCACAAAATAAATCGTGATTACATGAAGCTGTGTAGTGGGGCTTCCCTTGCTTCAAACAATTTGCTAGTTTTTTCTTCACCAAATTTGTGATTTCTGGAATTCAGTTGCTTGAGATGGTTGGATTTTGAATGGCCTCTTCAAATGGAGCAGGCACCCAAGCTCCCGGTCAACCCCAGCGGACCTGGAGCCGTCGGCGGGGCGCCAAGCGGAGGTACCGGGCGCCTTGGCGGAGGCTCTCGACAGCAAGGCTGTGACAAGCTGAGGCGACCGGGGAGGAGATCTTCCGCTGCAACATGGAGCACACGAGGGACTCGGCGGAGGCACCAAATGACTAGAAGGAAGGAGTTTCCGTATCGGGCGAGCAAAGGGCTCTGGGCCGGCCCAGGTACTAACAGGCCGGCCCACAGAGAGGCCAAGTCGGTGTCCGCCCCCAGAAATTACCAAAGAGTCGGGTAGGCCCACCTGTAATAGGAAGAGAAATTAGGGTTCCTCCCTATCGGCAAGGGATAGGGTTGTAATTTCACTTTGTCTTGGTAAGTGGACTACTATAAAAGCATCCCTTGGCCACTGTAATGAAGGGGGGCTCCTGGTAGTTGCGTTTCAGCCTACCGTGGGACCCACCTTGTATTCCCATTCTTGATACTAAAGTTAGACTCTTGTCTACTACCCAGAACCTGCTGGAAAGGAGTTCGAACAGTTGGCGCCCACCGTTGTGTCTGGCCGAGGATATCACCTACTGATGGCCAAGAGGAGGGCCACTGCGGCAAGTCGAGCTTTCGCAGACGCGGAGGTAGTAGATCGACCGGCTCGTGGAAGGCCAAGAAGAAATGCAAAAAGCACTTACGCCTCCGCACCGGAAGGCGACGTTGCGGGAGAAGGTAACGTCAACCCAAGGGAAGACAGGGAGCCAGCTCCGCAAAACCACCAACAGCCAGAAGACGAATTGGGGCGACTAAGGGTAGAAATGGAACAGATGGAGGCAGAAAGAAATAGGCTCAGGGCTGAACAAGCCGCAACACAAAGAGCAATGCAGACCTCACAGCAAGCAGCAGAGTGGAGGCACCAGATGGCGATATTGCAAGCAGAAATCCAAAGTATGAAACAACCCTCCGCACCTGTAATCAATTTAGCACCGGCCTACGGACTTGAGCTAAATCCGGAGATACCAAGGATGCCTCTGCTGCCATCTGCACCTCAGATCCCAATCGTATCAAGGTCCTATGATCCAAAGTCGCCACTCTCTGAGGGACTCCAAAGAACCCCCTGGCCCTCAACCTACAAGCCCATCGCACTGCCCAGGCTCAATGGAAAAACAGATCCCCAATAGTTTATCATGAGCTTTGAGGCAGTAGTGGCCTCAGCAGGAGGAGACGACAACGTGCTCGCCAAATCGTTCATAATCGCAGCAGAAGGCGATGCTCTCGCCTGGTACACGATGCTCAAACCAAGTACAGTGTACTCTTGGGAAAACCTCAGAGATCAGATTCTAGCAAACTTCAAAGGCTTTTCAAGCGAGTCTCTCACCTCATCAGATCTGTTTAGCAACAAACACCAAAAAGGGGAGCCACTCAAAGAATACTTTTAGAGGTTCTTACAGCTACGGGCCAGGGCCCCAAATGTCTCAGATGACGTAGCAATAGAAGCAGCTATCAAGGGCCTCCATATCGGACCATTTGCAAGTCACCTAGCAAGGGAAAAGCCAGCATCAATGGCAAAGCTACACGAGGAGTTTGAGAAGTACTGCAGATCAGATGATGATTTGCGGAGGCGCATAGAAGACGGTGAGGGTCAAGGTAATCAAAACTCAAACAATGGGAATCGTAGGGACCACAGAGCACAAGATAAGCAGGAGCCCTGGCAGCAGCAGAAGCAAGTCTTCAACATGCAAGGGGGGAAGCCTCAGCAAGAGACCCATCAGTCACCTCAACAAGAAAAAAATCAAGGGAAAAATCAAGGCAGCAACAAAGGTGATAGATCCAAAAGTTGGAAAAAGAATCAAAAGCAAAAGAAGCCTTACTGTATCATTCACGGAGAAGACAAGGGCCACAACACCAAGGATTGTCCTAAAACTATTGAAACAAAAGGGACAATGAAGGGCAAACAGCCTCAGCTATAGTCGTTACAGCCCGCTCAGAGAGAGGTAAATCATACTTATGCACCGCAGTGGCACCAGTAGTACAACCCAAGTTTTCCGGGATATGGTAGTAGCCATGTGCCACAGCAAAGCCAAGCAAGTCAATACTACCCAAGCGCTCACCCAGCCTGGAGGCCTATACAGCAGTCCGCAATGACATACCACCCTTATGCAAACAGCAGACCGGAGCACGGTCTGACTTACATAAACCCAAGACCTCCGCAAATCACAATGTTGGACCCTTCTCACAATTCCATACCTCCGCAACAACCCCTGAGGCAGTATGAAGCCTTGCCCCCACCTCCGCAACAAAATGTGGGGGCGCAATTCTCGCGAAGGCTGAGCCTCCGATTGAGAATCAGATGAATACTCACTCTGCCTTGCCAACTATCGGTATGATATTACCAATAGCTAGCGGCTCGACGATAGAGTTTGAGTCCAAGAAACAAAAGAAAGACCATCTACGATTGGTAAACAACATGGTGGTACAGGGGGCCTTCAGATCAATGGAGTGGTCTAAAATGCCACTAACCTTCACAGAAAATGACCTCCGTCTAGAAAGTTACCCCCATGCGGATGCAATGGTCATCAAAACAAACATAGCGGGATGGGAGATAAACAGAATACTAGTGGATTCAGGCAGCTCCGCAGATATCATCTTCGTGGGAGTGTTCGATCAAATGAAGCTCAGTAGAAGTCAGTTGCAGCCTCCGGATACCCCACTAATAGGATTCGGAGGCAAGAAAATTGAAGCACTAGGGAAAATTTCACTACCAATATCCTTTCAGGACGGGGAGTGTGCGAGAACAGAGTATCTAACCTTTGATGTGGTAGACCTATATTATCCATACAATGCAATCCTAGGCAGAGGATTCGCGAACAAGTTCAATCTAGCCATACACATGGGCTACCTCTGCATGAAGATGCCAGCCTTGCATGGGGTCATAACAGTGAGAGGCAGCCAGAAAGAAGCCAGGAACATAGAAAGAGCAATATACAAGTCACAAAGGAACATAAACACGGTGGCCACAGAGCAACCAGTCGATATGCCAGCCGGTAAGACCGACATGGCAGAGCAAGAAGAAACAATTACGATACCATTAGAACAGGCAGTACCAAACAGAAAGGTAACCATAGCAGCAAGACTATCACCAGAAGAGAGAAAACTCATGTTAGAACTGCTGTCAAAGAACAAGGACATCTTCGCTTGGTCAGCATCAGACTTGCAAGGCGTAAGTTGGGATACAATAGAGCATGCCCTCGACCTCAGCCCGAATGTCAAGCCAAAAAAGTAGAGGCAGAGGAAAATGCTAGAAGAATGCATTTTAGCCGCGAAGGCGGAGGTCCAAAGATTGCTAGACGCCAAGGTAATCAGAGAGATACGATACTCAGAATGGTTGGCGAATGTGGTCCTGGTGCCCAAGAAAAACAGGAAAATGAGAATGTGCATAGATTTCACAGATCTCAACAAAGCATGCAAGAAAGACCCGTTCCCCCTACCAAGAATAGATGCATCAGTTGACAAGGCAGCAGGCTGCAAGCGATTCTCCTTGTTCGATTGTTTCTCTGGCTATCACCAAGTATGGTTGAGGAAGGAAGATGAAGAGAAGACAGCCTTCAAAACACCTTTCGGCACTTATTGCTTCGTAAGGATGCCAGAAGGCGTCAAAAACGCAGGATTCACATTTGCAAGGATGGTAAAGGCAGTACTCAGAACTCAACTACAAAAGAATGTTATAGCATACGTGGATGATCTAGCCGTGATGAGCAAGGAAACCCAGGATCATCTAGAGGATCTAAAAGAAACCTTCGCAAACCTCAGAGAAGCAGGGCTGAAGCTAAACCCAGAAAAATGCGTCTTTGGGGTAAGCGAAGGAAAAATGCTCGGGTACATTGTCGGCCCAGAAGGCCTAAGAGCAAACCCAGACAAGACGAAAGCTGTCCTAGCAATGCCAGAACCCTCAAGCAGGAAGGAGGTCCAGAAACTGACAGGGAAGCTTGCAGCATTGAACAGGTTCATTTCCAGGTCAGGAGAAAGGAGCCTGCCTTTCTTCAAGGTCCTTAGAACCGCAGAGAAATTTGAATGGGGCAGTCAGCAATCGGAGGCGTTCAAGCAACTCAAAGCTTATCTGACCAAAGATCTGATGGTCATAGCCCCAGAGACAAATGCCACGTTACTGCTTTATATATCAGCCTCAGCACACGCAGTCAGCGCAGTGCTAGTTCAAGAAAAGCAAGAAGGCAGCAAACAGATCCAACAACCTATATACTATGTATCAGAGGCACTACAGGGAGCCAAGCTAAACTACACAGAGATGGAGAAAATAGCCTACGCAGTAGTCTCATCCTCAAGGAAACTGAAACATTACTTCCAAGACCATGAGATACTAATACCCACATCACAACCACTGGCGGATGTACTCGGTAACAAGGAGGCCTCAGGCAGAATAGGCAAATGGGCAACAGAATTGTCACAGTTCACCATCAAATTTGTGGCGAGAACAGCAATTAAATCACAAGTGCTGGCAGACTTCATAGTGGAGTGGGTACCTCCGGCTGGGCAACAGCCTCCGGCGGAGGTACAACTCTGGACCATGTACACGGATGGAGCGTGGGGATCCCAGGGAGCAGGTGCCTCCGCAGTGCTCATATCTCCGTCCGGAACCAAATCCAGATTCGCTGCAAGACTATGCTTCAAGTCGACAAACAATACAGCCGAGTATGAAGGCGTCATCCTTGGTCTAAACAAGGCAAAGGCCATGGGCGCAAAGTACGTCCTCGTTAAAACAGACTCTCAGGTAATAGCAGGTCACATCGAGAAAGACTACACTGCCAGAGAGCCAGAGTTAGCCAAATACTTGGAAGTGATCAGAGGGCTCGAGAAGAGATTTCAAGGATTCACCATAAAGCATATCCCAAGGGGGGACAACTCAGAGGCAGATGAGCTAGCCAAAGCAGCAGCAAACAACACCGCAATACCACCGGACACCTTCTACCAAGAACTATCCCAGCCAGCAAACGCTAAGGCAAACAAAGCCTTTGAGGAGGTACTCCTAGTTCAAGAAGAAGATTGGAGGCAGCCTATAGTGGACCACATCAACGGAGTCCACGTCACATCAGACGACGCAGCTTCAGCACGACTAGCCGCCCGTGCAAGAAATTACACAGTGATTGAAGGACAGTTGTACAAAAAAGGGGTGGTTCAACCACTTCTAAAATGCATATCCGAGGAAGAAGGAAAGAGCCTCTTGAATGAAATCCATTCAGGCATGTGCGGGTCTCACATAGGCCCCAGGGCATTGTCAGCAAAAGCTATACGACAAGGTTTTTACTGGCCCACTCACATCAGCGACGCGCTTCAAATCGTCAAGACATGCAAAGCATGCCAAACCTTTGCACCAAACAAAAGTGGACCCGGAGCTCTAACCCAGCTAATACCTCCGACATGGCCGCTACAAAGATGGGGCATGGATCTCGTCGGACCTCTGCCTACAGCCCAAGGGGGAAACAAGTATGCAGTAGTAGCAGTTGAATATTTTACAAGATGGATAGAGGCGAAACCTTTGGCCTCAATCACCTCTGAGACAGTAAAGAAGTTCTTCTGGCAGAACATAATATGCAGATTTGGAGTACCACGAACGCTTACCGTAGACAACGGCAAGCAATTCGACTCAAACAAGTTCAAGGAGTTTTGCAAAACAATTGGCACCCAGTTAGCATTTGCCTCAGTATACCACCCAGATGGAGCAGTTGAAAGATCAAACAGAATCATCTTTTCAGCAATTTCAAAGACTCTGCACGAGCTCAAAAAGAGGAAGTGGGTTGAGGAATTGCCAAAGGTGGTCTGGTCCCACAACACAAATATATCTAGAGCCACGGGATTCACTCCATTCAAGCTCTTATACGGGGAAGAAGCAATGCTGTCGGAGGAGATGAAATATCAGAGCCTCCGCGTAACCAAGAAAGATCTAGCCAAAGACGAAGAGTACAACAAAGAAATGATTGAATCGTACAGACTAGAAGCCGTCGATAACATTGAAAAATACCAAGATCAGACAAGGAATTGGAGAGACAGGAAAGTCGTCTTCAGAACAATCCAGGATGGGGACTGGGTCCTCAGAAGAAAGCAAAACGCCACACACCCAGGAAAGCTTCAGTCAAGATGGGAAGGACCCTTTCTGGCCAAACAAGCAGGAAGACCCAGCTCGTTCTACCTCCATGATGGAGATGGAAACACAACAGTCCACACATGGAACGTGGACAACCTTAGAAAATTTTACACTTAACATGTAATCGACCAGCGCCAAAAATATAAGGCGTGGGTCGGGAAAAATTTACTTTTCTGCAATTTACTTTCACGCAAACAGGTTTTGTACTCTTTTCCTTACACAGGGGCTCCAAATCGGAGGTGAGGTTTTTAATGAGGCAAAACCTTTGTAATTAACCTCTGAATGTATAAAGAGGTCCTCGAGAAAAAACATTATGACAGTCGAAAGCAGCTAGCAAAGGAGCTGCATTATTCAACGGGGCCTCACGCAATATGGAGGTCGCCTTAAGTTCAGACTCGATAAAGGCCGCAAAACATAAAGCGACCTCTAAAAGGGCCCAAGTCCTTGGAAGAAGACCTGGAAACACAGGCACCAGGGCAGCCGACGAATCAAGTAAATAACAATATGTATACGATGGGGAAGCAAAACCTCCGCCGTAAATCAAAACAAGAAAATGACCTATTTCAGCCCAAAAAGGACCTCTGCTCGGACATACAGTAAACCCGGAGGTCCGGGCCAAGCCATCCAAAAGCCAAAAGCTTCCGAAAAAAGGGATACTAAGTACCTCCGAATGGAAAATAAAAGGCATATAAAAAGTCAAGAACGAAAAACGACCAAAATCTGGTCAAAAATTTTCATAAGCAAGCCGTACCTCCGCCGGGGGTACACAGCACTCCTGAACGCACATAAAGCGCGACCTCGGCCAAGAGTGGACATAGTTTGCTTAACCTAGCATTACAATTTTGTTGCAGTACAATATGTGCATACAGCACGACTCAACAAAGAGCAAAGAGCTCAACCCCACGTAACCCACGAGGAAACAATCTATTAAAATGTGAGCAACACACACTGAAATCTAAGGGTACATCCAAAAGCTACAACTTGGCCTACCATGTGCCAACCATGCATCCAATGGAGACTTGCTCTAGGCCAAGCAGACTCACGACATAGCAGAAACGCTGAGCCTGCAAAAGAGCAAAGAGTGCAACACCGCGAAACTCCGGAGGGCGCATCAAAGCAAGTCTCCGGTGATGAAACATTACCGATGACCTCGAGCCAAGCCTACTTGAGAGATACACTCTACCATCATGCACCTTGCCTCCGCACATCACCTTGGCTTAACAAGTGAGAGCTATATGCTAACCAG
>DXKC01006062.1:0-10280 GCA_031170775.1 Cymbopogon citratus
GAGAAGAAGGATGGGACCAAAAGGCTTTGTGTGGATTATAGAGGACTTAATCAGGTGACAATCAAGAACAAGTATCCATTGCCTCGTATTGATGCATTGTTTGATCAGTTGAAGGGTGCCAAGGTTTTCTCCAAGATTGATCTGTAATCTGGTTATCACTAGTTGAGGATTAAGGAGGAAGACATTGAGAAGACGGAGTTTAGCACAAGGTATGGGCATTTTGAGTATGTAGTTATGTCTTTTGGACTAACAAATGCTCCTGCTATTTTCATGGAAGCCATGAATAGAATGTTGCACCCATACTTGGATGTATTTGTTGTGGTATTCATTGATGATATCTTGGTTTATTCAAAAACTAAGGAAGAGCATGAGGTGCATTTGAGTCTAGTGTTGGATAAGCTAAGGGAGTAAAAATATTATGCCAAGCTGAAGAAGTGTGCCGTTTGGCTTTCTGAGGTTTCCTTTCTTGGACATGTTATTAATCAAGAGGGAATCACTGTTGATCCCAAGAATGTTGCTTCTATGGTCGATTGGGAGAGACCAAATACTGTCACGGATGTTCATAGTTTTCTTGGTCTTGCTAGATATTATCGCCGTTTTGTTCAGGATTTCTCTACCATTGCAAAGCCTATGACCAAGCTGACTATGAAAGGCACTCCTTTTGTTTGGACTGCTGAGTGTGAGGCAAGCCTTCAAACTCTAAAGGAGAAATTGGTCAATGCTTCTATTTTGGTTTTGCCTGAGAGTGGAAAATGTTTTACTGTATATACGGATGCTTCTCGTATTGGGCTTGGTTGCATGCTTATGCAAGATGGTAGGGTGATCGCTTACACTTCTAGACAGTTGCGAAGGCATGAGGTGAATTACCCTACACATGATTTGGAGTTGGCAGCAGTGGTCTTTGCATTAAAGATTTGGAGGCATTATCTTTATGGTGAGTCTTGTGATATCTTTACAGATCATCAGAGTCTTAAGTATATTTTTACTCAAAAGGAGCTAAACATGAGATAGAGGAGGTGGCTAGAGTTGATTAAAGATTATGATTTGAGTATTCAGTATCATCCTGGAAAGGCCATTGCAGATGCTCTTAGCAGGACAGGCGTTCCTAATGTATGCATGTCATTGATTGGTGACGTGGACCGCATGGATATTTCTCTTTGCAATGCTGGTGTTGCACATGAGGAGACCTGATTATTAATTCAGTCATCTTTATGGGAGAAGGTGAGGCTGGCTCAGTTGCAAGATCGCCTACTCCTAGCTGTTCGCAAGCGCATCATGGCAGGAAAACCTTGTGACTTTAGTATGGAGGGTGATGGCACTATTTATTTTAGAGGGCGTTTATGTGTGCCACAGAAAGCTGAGGTGAAGATGAATATTTTGAGGGAAGCTCATCGCACTCCATACACGGTACATCCGGGTGAGACTAAGATGTATCATGATCTAAAGCAGAGTTTTTGGTGGAAGTGTATGAAAGTTGACATTGCTAAGTATGTAGCTTCATGTGGAATTTGTCAAAAGGTGAAGGCTGAGCATCAGAGGCCTGTTGGGCTGCTAAAGCCATTGGGGATTCCTGAGTGGAAGTGGGAGAATATTACAATGGACTTTGTAGTTGGATTGCCTCGCTCTCCTGTAGGCAAAGATGCTATTTGGGTTGTCATTGATAGGCTTACCAAGTGGCTCACTTCATTCCAATGATTACGAAAAATTTAGCTGTAGATTTGGTTCCATTGTATATCAAGGAGACTGTGAGGTTGCATGGTGTTCCTAAGTCTATTGTGTCAGATCGTGACTCTAAATTTGTGTCCAATTTTTGGCAAAGCTTACATACTGCTTTGGGCACAAAACTTGATATGAGTACTGCTTTCCATCCTCAGACAGATGGTCAGTCTGAGCATACTATTCAAACCTTGGAGGATATGTTGTGTGCAAGTGTGCTTTCGTGGAAGGGAAGTTGGGAAGATCATATACCCTTGGTAGAGTTTGCTTACAACAACAGCTATCAGGCTAGTATTCAGATGGCGCCATATGAAGCATTGTATGGGCGCAGATGTATTTCTCCACTTTGCTAGGAAGTTGTTGGTGAGCGCTCCTTAGTTGGTCCAGATTGGGTACGACAAACTCATGATAAAGTAAATGATAATTTGGCAAAACTTGTTGACTGCTCAGAGTCGGTAAAAGAGTTATGCAGATGTTAGACGAAGGGATTTGGAGTTTGCAGTGGGAGATGAGGTGTTCCTCAAGGTGTCCCCAACAAGGGGCATTGTTCGGTTTGGTACCAAAGGGAAGCTTAGCCCGAGGTACATTGGACCATATGTGATTACCGCTCGTGTTGGTGCTTTCGCATATCGGTTACAGTTGCCGGAGTCTATGGCTGGAGTACACCCGGTGTTTCATGTCTCTATGTTGAGGAAATACCTAAAAGATCCAGAGTAGTTGATGGAAGCTGAGACGGTGAATATTAAACAACACTTGACAGTTAAATATGACCCGGTACAAATATTAGATTTCTCTGATCGTGTGATGCACAATCGGACTATCAAATATGTCTAAGGTTTTGTGGACAAATCAGACGGAACGAGAAGCCACGTGGGAGTTGGAGGATTATATTCGCAAGGAGTATCCAGAGCTTTTTGAATCTGGTGAGTGGTGTTCTCTAAATCATGTAGTTCCACTCTTGTTTCTCGAGTAGTGTTCTGCTTGAAGGAATTCGAGGACGAATGCTCTTAAGAGGGGGAGAATGTAATACCCAAGAATTTTATTTAGTAAATAAATATGGCTTATTATAGCTGTCGAAAGAGAATTCTCAAAGCAAAGAAAAATAAACCTTAATGGGCCGCTACAGTAACCACGCAGCTACAGTGCCTCCAAAGACCGACTCCCTGATCCACTCTGTGGTCCGTATCTTGGTTTTTTTTTTTCCTACCGTCCTGGCCATCCCAACAGCCGCAACATCCCTTTGTGTCCACGATCAGAAAAGAATAGGAGGTAGAAGGAGGAGGACAGGAGGACTAGGGCTTGCCGCCGCCGCTGTCGTGTCGATCTCCTCAGAAATTCCATCGGAACGATGATCCTATCGCAGCGACGAGGATAGCCCGAGGCTCGTCGTCGTACTCGTTGTGATTGACCTAGGTGAGATTTCAGATCCTAATCCCCTTCTTTGGGTCTTGTTCCATGGATCGAATCGTCTTCTCAAGGGCCGTTTGGTTGGAGTAATTCCCGTAATTGATCCCATCCGCGTTCTGAAACCCCGTCAGATTATACAGTTTCTGTTCATTGCTGTTTTAGGGGTTCTTAGTGGCCTCATTAAATTTTGTCACTATGGACAAAGTTGTAGAGGACTTCATGATCTTTCATTTGACGCCAATATCACCCTCATAGCCTCTGTAATGTGGGAGATATGATCATTTGAAGTGGACTGTTTTTCAGTGACAAGATTCTTGACAGTTTTAGGTCTAATCCTTTTTGGGTCTTTTACCTTGAGGAATTTTAATTCGTGATCTAAATGATTATTGTAGGGTTTTCTTTACCTTTCCAGATTGTTAAATAACATGTATTTTGGATGAGTATGTCTGCAGTTATGAATTTTATAACCCTGCTGTCCTGTTTTGACTATCAGAAATGTTCAGTTAACATAAGTTGATGTTAATACTAATTTGTAGACCTCTAAGGCAGAAACTTATTATACCAAATTTCAGGATGAAGGAATTTTCTACAATCTATAAGATTTTGGTAATTTATTAATGTATGGTTGTTCATCTATAAAAAAGAGAAGGGGCAGTGCTGCTGTCATGGTTGGTAGAGAGTCGGTAGATGCCTAAACCGTGGGGTTGGGATGCTTTATTGTGTAATTTGTTGATTCTTTGTTTGTATGATTGTGTTGGTACTGAGATTTACTCATGATTAGGTGGTGTACCTTTGGATCGTGCTTAGCTCTCACTTTGATCTTCGGTGAAGGCAAGTAAACGTGGAGATGTGGTCCACATGCTTTAGCTTGGTTGTTTGAGTTGCCTCCACTTAATTTTCAGTATCTCACAACAGACATATAACCTGAAATATGATGTTGGTTTACCTTGAAGCATATGAATTTATATCTTGTAGCTTTATTGATGAACTATGAAGTATATGAATTACTCTCAACACAACATTTGCATTTGCACCTTTCCCGTTGGTATGCATTTGAAGAAACCGTAGCCAAATTGGTGCGGTAAGTACCGGTACAGCAACACACATTGATGAGCTTTGTGGTTGCCGCCCTCACTCCCTCTTGTTGGGATGTGTGGGTGGAAGTGAAGTTATGCATTGCACTGCATCATATCATTCACAATTGCATTGCATTGCATCATTCACATTGGCATCGCAATGTATCATTTGCCTCTACAGTTATAATTGATATATCATATTTTTATGAAGCAATTATTGTATCTACTATTATGTATTAAATTGGATGTTTAATTACTATAATTTGAACAACTTGGTTATGGTTGTTTGCTTGCTGATGTTTTTCATAAACCTCACATGTTGTTTTCCCCCTCAGGTGATTGAGCTTGGAAGAGGCATGCTTGGGGACGGGAGTAGCAGCACGTGTGCACATCACCTTTGAGTCAAAGATGTCTTGGGAACACATGTGTTGGAATAATAATAATTTAAACCATGTTTTAGTTGGCTTGACTCATATGTTGTCATGTTGGATCATGTTTGGTTTATTAAGTTGTGATAGACCGATGGTTTCTTTATAAAGATTATTTACCTTTATCCTTTGTGTCTATTATTGCTTCCGCGTACTCTGTTGTTGTGGTCTTATATTGTGCCATAGTGTGGTAATTCTCTAGAAGTTTGTTGTCTTCTCTTCTGGGGTGTTACACCCAAATGGGCTCAGCCTTGGTGGGCTTCTAGATCTCTTCGTTAGCTTTCTGAATTGTCATGGATCACCTCACTCGGAGTTCGTATGAGGGAGATATGCCTATTTTACTCCGGACTGCTCTTGGAGCCCATTTGCAATCTTTCGGAAGGCGTTCGTTCGGACTCCGATTTGGGTGAACCAAAACTCCATTTCAATGCAATCTTCCGAAAGCCCGTCGCAATGGTGTGGTCCAATTCTTCATATAGTGATAATTTGAATATTCCTGTGTAACTCCTACAAAATATAGATGCACCAAAACTCATAGAATTTATTAGTTCAAACCCCTAAACCTATCTTTGTGATCATCTTTTTGTAGTTATAAAAGTTATGTTGACGGTTAATAATTAACGTTAACTAGCATCAACAAACTCCCCCAAGCTTAATCTTTGCTCGTCTTTGAGCAAAGCTAAACTCACCAATGGATCAGGAGTTGCTACAATACTTTCACGCCTTAAAAGTACATATGTGTTCAAACAAGAACTCTCATATGGTTATTCTAACTTTCAAACTTACCCATATCACCTTCAACTATGGGGCTTGTAGCCTTCACTTGGGTCTTGAGCAATTGAAAGACAGAACAGTCAAGTCAAGAGCTATGTCTCGAGTTCTTCGATCAACCTTTATTCCAGAGTTTTATGAGTTTTCAAAATAAAACTTAGAGATTCCTTTGTATGACCCTCTCAAGTCTCTCATATGTGGTATTTGTGGATCCTAACCAAGGCAGCAATGGTGTATGCCTTCCCTCTCACTCAGAGCATGTGGTATTTTTGGCATAAGGTATAGTAACATTGTGCCTTCTCTCTCTCACCCTACAACTAATAGGCTTATGTGGAGCTTATAGGTGGGGAGACAGCGCATACATACTTGCAAACATATATTGCATAGTCAAACCATGGATCCAGAGGAACGAGTCATACAGTCAAATCAAGATGTGCATGTGTGTGGACCTATATATGTGGTGGATATATGGTGGAATATAATGGTAGGTATAAGTGGTTGTGGAGAATGGTAAGAGGATGGTGATGGTGAAAGCCTAATTCTACTTTGCTCCTTGAAGAAATGTAATACGTCTCTTTTGAACTTAAAGACTTTGGGGACAATCTAGGTTGCTCTTTCTCTTTTTTTTCATTAGGACTTTTGTCCTCTTTTTATTCTATATTTTTTTAGAGCACCCAAGCCTCTTTTTGGATATATTGATGAGAGGTAGTAGTAAAGGGATACTTGGAGATTCATAAAAGTGCTAGCAATGAATGAAGGGATATTTTTTTGTGTTCACTCCCAGTGTAGGAATAGAACAATTTTGAGGTGGATCTAGATGGAAAGTATGTTGTTGTGTACTTCCAGAATAGAAGCAGCATATTTGGGTAGAGTGTACGTGATCTTGATTTTAACTGTATGAACAATTCCTAAGGGTCGACATAGCTTGACCACACTCAATGCATATACAAGTAGTAAATATATGAGTGGGTTTTCCTAATCTAGCAAGCATGTATATATGGCTATGGTAGGATTGGAATTCAAGCTCTATCATATAGGAACTCATCATGTAGCATTTAAGGTTTTCAAAAGATAAATCTCCAGAACACTAGTATCTCTTAGAACAAGACAAACAATGGCTCAGACCTTCTCATATCATATCCGTCAATCAAATAGACTTAGATCAAGCATTCGCTACCCACAAGTTTTAGGTTTAGAGCAAATCTTAGATCAAAATAGTTATGTCCAGAACTTGGGAGAGTTCGAGGTTTGAAAACTAGGTACTTAGAAGGAATTACGGCAGAGCAACTATTCATCATTTCTATGCATAGAGATTAGAGTTCATTTATATTAGTAGGAAAACAAAATATGTACACTCTTTTTAAACTCAAAGATCACACTCTAGTAATATATATAACCCAAACTTTTTATTTTGTTTCCTAACTTATGCATCTTTTTATTTTCTATATACTAGCAAACCAAACTTAATTAAATAGGAAAGAAATACTTATCTAGATACACATGGGAGGTGCCTCCCCTAAGCTGGATGTTGACATAGTCCTTTACTCTTCTCAAGCTTCAAAATTCCTGCACACTCAAATAGACAACAAAACTCGTGGAGACTATTAAGAGTTAGGCGTTCAAGAATTAGTTGTCTAGAGCTTAGGTTGATTGAGATTTAGTGTAAGAATTCAATGAACTCGATTACATCAAGTTCCTCAACTATATTGGTTTGTGGTTCAAGATAGATTTTTAAGCGTTGGCCATTTACCTTAAAAGTGTTACCTAAATCATCTTGGATGGTGATGGCACCATGGGTTGAAGTGTCGATGACTTTGTATGGTCCATCCCACTTACTTCGCAACTTACCATGTCCAAAGAGCTTAACTCGTGAATTGAATAATAGAACCTTATCTCTAGGATTAAACTCCTTGTGTTTGATTCTCTTGTCATGCCATCTTTTTGTTCTTTCTTTATAAATCTTAGAGTTGTGGTAACCTTCTCTCTCCACTCTTCTAGCTCAGATAGTTGCATCTGAAGATTCTTGCTAGCTAAGTAGAGATCCATGTTCCATTTCTTAATTGCCTAGTGAGCCTTGAACTCCACTTCTAAAGGCAAATGACATTTTTTTCATATACAAGTTGATAAGGTGACATGCCTATGGGTGTCTTGAATGCAGTTTGGTAAGCCCAAAGTGTATTAGGGAGTTTGTCCTTCCATCCCTTGCCCATTTCATCTACGGTCTTTTGCAACATATTCTTGATTTGTTTGTTAAGAGTTTCTGTTTGACCGCTGGTCTGGGGATGGTATGGTGTTGCAACATTGTGGTGAACTCCATGATCTGCTAGGTACTTCCGAAAGACTTTATCAATGAAGTGGGAACCTCCATCGCTTATAACCATTTAGAGGATATCGAAGCGAGGAAATATCACTTCATGAAACATTCTCTTAGCATGTTTTGAATCTGATGTTCGACATGGCAGTGCTTCTACCCATTTGGACACATAGTCTATGGCTACCAAGATGTACTCGCAACTCCTAGACACGGGGAATGCCCCCATGAAATCAATGCCCCAAACATCAAAAAGTTCAACTTGAAGATTGTTTGTGAGAGGCATTGCATTTCATGAGTTAATATTCCCATGTTTCTGACATTGATGGCATCTCCTAACAAACACCTTTGTATCTTCATACATCATTAGCCAGAAGAAGCCACTTTGCCAGATCTTAGCATGTGTTCGAAATGCTCCATAGTGTCCTCCATATGGCGAGGCATGACATCTTTCCATAATTTGAATTGTCTCAGGCATAGGGACACATCTTCTTAACAATCCATCGGTGCAAACTCAAAAAAGGTATGGCTCGTCCCATAGGTGGAAACAACTATCGCGTAACAATTTTCTTTTGTTTGCACCAGGTGGGACATAGCCTTTAACTATAAAATTTATGATGTCTGCATACCATGGATCGGAGTCTGTTATCTTAAGTAGGGTGTCATCCCTTAGGTAGTCATTGATGGGGAGTTCATGTGTTTCCTCAAACTTAAGCCTAGACAAGTGGTCGGCTACAGAATTCTCTACTCTCTTTCTATCTCGGATTTCTAAGTCAAATTCTTGAAGTAGGAGAATCCATCAAATTAGTCAAGGCTTAGCATCTTTCTTATTGAGGAGGTGCTTAAGAGCAGCATGATCCATATACACAATTACTTTCACTCCCATTAAGTAAGATCTAAACTTGTAGATGGGTTAAGGGTCTAGTAATTTGGGAGAAGTCCTTGATGAAACGCCTATAGAACCCCGTATGTCCTAGGAAGCTACGAATTCCTTTCATGTTTGTGGGAGGTGGAAGTTTTTTAATAACTTCAATTTTTGCTCAGTCTACTTCTATCCCACGTTCAGATATCTTATGTCCTAGCACTATTCCTTTGTGAACCATAAAATGGCATTTCTCCCAGCTCAGGACTAAGTGCTCTTCTTCACACCGTTGTAAGACTCTATCTAAATTCTCCAAGCAATCATCGAAGGTTTTGCCATATATGGTAAAATCATCCATGAACACCTCCATGATTTTCTCGATCATGTCAGAGAAAATAGACATCATGCACTGTTGGAAAGAAGCTGGAGCATTGCACAACCCAAATGACATTCGGCGGTATGCATAAGTTCTATACGGGCATGTGAAAAATGGTCTTATTTTGGTCATCTGGGTGGATTGGAATCTGATGATATCCAGAATAACCATCAAGGAAATAAAAGAAAGAGTGCTTTGCAAGCCGTTCCAACATTTCATTAATGAAGGGTAACGGGGAGTGGTCTTTCTTTGTGGCCTTGTTGAGTTTTCGATAGTCAATACACATATGCCACCTAGTGACAATTCATTGAGGGATGAGTTCATTCTTCTCTTTCCTAACGACTGTCATTCCTCCTTTCTTTGGCATAACTTGAACAGGGCTAACCCACTCGCTATGTGGCACGAGATAAATAATCCTAGTGTGTAGGAGTTTGATGACCTCTTTCTTAACAACCTCTCACATAGCGTGCTTAAGTCTTCGCTGTGGTTCCCTTGAAGGTGTACAATTAGGATTGACAAGGATGCAATGTGTGCAGCGAGCAGGACTAATTCCCTTGAGGTCTTTGAGTGAGTAACCTATGGCTGATCTATGTCTTTCATGAATAGTGACAAGTCTGTGTGTTTCATCCTCAGAAAGCTTGTCGCTAATGATTACTGGTGTTTCTTGGTTGTTGTTAAGAAAGACATATTTAAGGCTAGGAGGAAGAGGTTTTAACTCTATTGAAGGTGGTGTAGGTTGTTCATATTTGTCTAGCTCAGTGGGCTCGGCCCACTCTTCCTCTTCTTGAACGAAGTGTTCATCATCGAAAAATGGTTGGGCCATCTCTTCTTGATACACCATTAAGACCTCGTCGATAGGGTCTTGTTTAGGTTTGGGTTCCACTATTATGTTAATTGATTAGACAAGAGGGACAACAATAGTAGAATTCCCAACCATGAAGTCTAAATGACTTTGCAATGGTTCTTGTAGATGTCTCATGATGGGTCTACCAATCAAGAGAGGAATCTCTAGGATATCATAAATGTGGAAATCTAAACATATCCCAAAGTTATTGATTCTAACAGGGATAGTCCTTAATACCCCATGGCTTTCAAAAATAAATCCTGATGGGCCTTGTAGAAGTTTTTGAGATGGGCTTAAGGATACGTTAGGATAAAGAGTTCCAGCTAACTCTTTTGAAATGATGTTTATCCTGACAGAAGTATTATAGTGGACTTTTCTAGCAGACCCCCTATAACACCTTGGTGTTAAGCATGCATCATTAGCATTGCATCAAGCATAATCATGTCATTTGCATAAATAATTGGCTAAAACTAATAAATCCCTTGCTTG
>DXKC01006067.1:0-12229 GCA_031170775.1 Cymbopogon citratus
GGAGGAAGGGGTGGGGCGGGCGAAGCGGCGGCCGGCTCCAATTCCCCTCAATACGGAGGGTCGAGGCTCCGTATTGCGAACAAGGGGGCGGCAGTAGAAACGAATACCGCTTGGCATTGATGTTTATTTCCAATTCCAATGTCTAGGACATCCAAACGGCAGCATTTGGGGCTATCGAATACCAATTCCAAATTCGGAGCCCCAATGTCTACATCCAAACGCAGCATTATGGTCTTTGATGATCTATCCAAAGAACGTACAAATATTCATTTTTACCACTCATTAAAATCCCTGATATGCTATTTAATATTTTGTGCTTCTCAACAAAAAAAAAGTATTTACTAAAAAATTCATTCCATTAAACCACATGGAGAATCAATTTAAAATACAAACCGACATCTTTTCTAGATAAAACAGGAAATGCTATGGTCAAATTGTCAGGGCATTACAAGCCCATCCACCCATACACATCCTATAGCGTCCATATGACACTATCCGTTCATCAAGTCTATTCACTGTGTACGAATATGAATACATATCATTCATTTTCTTAATCTTTTGTAGTTGTGTCTCGTCTCTCCATTTACATTGTGAATACATGGACAATATGTGCTTGCTATGTTTAGAAAATCGTAGTATTATTAGTTCTCTTCACGTGTCTTGTCTCCCTGGTGTTGGGCCCTTTTCTCAATTATTAGTTCTTCACATTTAAGGGCAATATTTAATGACCTTTCGTTAAATTTCTGCCAATACCCCCTGAACCGATTTGAGCACGCAGAGACGGATATAATTCCACATAACTCTTGCCCACGTATGACAAACTTGTTACTACTAACGGGACTTCGATATATCATCTTATTACGCAACCAAAACATGCATGTAGGATTTTAAATGCAATGGCAGTTTATGTACGAACTGTAACTTGCTGGACAGCGTAAAGTTCGCATTACTGTCACAGGTTCGAGCGGTTTCCATGAATACCAACTGTAGTGCACCCAGCTCCATGCAACTTCGTTGCGCCTACATGCTGGATCTCAAACGTAAACCACGCACAGTTTTTGTCTAAGATATTTTACAGGAGTAAGTTATTACAAGCATTCGTGGCGACCTCAGAAAAATCGCTCATCCCATGCCTGCTACAAGGTGAAGTTTCCAGGTGTAGGGTATTGCCCGGGGAGGGGTGGTCCTGCTGCCGGCACGGTAGGGCCGAAGCTGAAGGGGTGGTCGAACATGCAAGCTGGCCCATACTTGCAAAAACCATACCGGCCATAATATGTGCACACAGGTTGATCCTGTAACAAAATAGCAGCAAATAAATCATTTGCGACAAGCCTATACATTTCTTTTGTGGGATGCAACCACCAAAGGAGAATTGTCCTATGAAGGTGACGAGATGTCCCCAAGCAAATACAGAGACCAACCATCTCTTCTTTCCTCTCCATGCAAGTGATCCATGTACTACAATATTAGTGAATTCCAGTGCAATCAAAGGATTGGATAGTAACTCACAGGTTTGATTGGCAAGCCGATGGGGCTAAGACCAGTTAGTGGTGCAGACTGTCGCGACCTTGGATGGTGAAATCTGCATTTCATCCTGTATTTACAGAAACCGCTCTTAATAAAATGCTGGCATTCAGGTTGGCCAGGTCTCTCAGGATATTCATCAGAAGGTGGTGGTTGATTTCCCAGAATATCTGCAGCCTTGTACATTGGGTGATTCATATGGGCAGCTGGAAAATGCGGAAAAGGGACACCAGGAGGGTAATATGGATTCAAAGGTACCTGAAACAGTTATCCAAGAGAAAGCATGAATATTAAGCAGACCAGGAAATTACTAAATGTGTCAAACAGAATATTTCCACTTGGCATCACTATACTCTTAGCATAATACTGAGAAATCACAATGGAAGTCGATATGAATAAACAAAATGGTTGAACCCTTTTGGATTCAGATAGTATCACATGGTAATTGAACTGAAAAATCTTATCAATATGAATGAAACAACATAGAAATTTATGTTAAATAATTTCACTCAAAACAACTATGCTTTTTCCCAAGCTAAGAAGCCTAGGTATTTGAAAGAATAATCATAAAGACCAAACATGATATCAACTAATTTACACAGTATTTAACTTTAAAGCAGTTCGTAAAAAATAGTAAATTATGTAAATGGACGCAGTTAAAGAGCAACTCAAAGAACTACAAACACATGCCAGCAAATGAACTAGCAACTCAAAGAACTACAAACACATGCCAGCAAAAAGTAAATTAAGGACAACAAATACTAATATTATCCAATTCATGGCAAATGCTTAAGTGAAAGGCATTATTTTAATGTGTACGAGTACCTGATGATACACACTCCAATCAGGAGATGGATACATTCCTTGAGGCGGAACCATCCCTCCACTGTATGACGGTGCGGGAGCTAGAAAAGGAACAAGCTTTTCATTCAATGTTCTCTGGTCAGGCCATATCTGAAGGCTAGGCGGTGAGGATCCTTGAACATTTTGCAGTGGTGTATTGCCATTTTCATGCTCCAACCCTGGTTCTTTTGAAGGCGCATTAGTAGGATCTGGGTGGTGAAACTTGCAGTTAGTGGCAAATTTGCAGCTCCCAGTGCGCATATAGTATGGGCACTCCTTTTCACCCTGCAACATTAAAATCACAGCTTATGCCTTCCATAATTCCATACAAACAATGTTATCATCTTGTCTGGTCAATCCTAGTCGCCATGGGGCTGACCAGGCGACTAGTCACAATTAGTCGTTGATCAGGCTGACCCGGCCGACTCGGTGAATGCAAGCAAATTTTTTATGCATTGTTTTTTGTTTTTATGCTCCTTTTGGTTTTTGATCTGGTGTTTTGATTTGGCCAGCAAAATGGGAGTGTTGATGTTGAACAGCAGGGGCGCTGGATCTGGTGATGGGTAGCGGCGGCGCCCTGGCTCCCATCTACGGCGACGCCCTCCCCAGACCTGGCGCTGCTCCAAAATTCATGCTTGTGTTCCTATTTCTTCTTGTATTTGATGCAAGATAGTTCATGCAATGTGTGATGTGTGACTAACTTTCTATGCAGTTTTGCTTGAACTTTTTATGCATGGTATGAATAGGTGGTTTGCAGGAAAGTATACATGCAATAAGGATTTCTACGGGCTAGATTTCTAGCTGATTAAGTATGCATAAAAAAATTCATTCTAGTGAGCTCGCATAGTAGATTAATATACATAAAAAATTCTTTCTAGTTTTTATGCATATTTGCCAGTTTGCAGCTACAATGTGTGTTTCTTGAGTGTGATTCCATAGGTTTCAAACACTTCCATGCAATGTTAATTTCCATGCTTCATGTGCGTTCAAACTTTTATGCTTAGTGTGTACATGTTCTATGCATTGTTAATTTCTATGCCTTGTATGAATAGGCTGGGCGGCTAGCTGGTGGGGGTCTATGCTTAGTGTGAAAACTTCTGTTTCACAGCATGCATACAAAAGTCTATATGCATATTGTTTGGCTGCAGGTGATGCGGCATCACTGATGTGTGTATAAGTTTCTGTGTCATGTCTCATGTGTCATGTTTTTATCTTGTTGGAGGTGTTGTAGCTGGATGTATTATGCTGCTTGTGTTTTTAGAATTTTTATGCATAGGTGGTTCAATTTTTTATGCATCGATGTGTGTATTTGTTCTACCATTAGTCAATTACTATGCATGTCAAAGTTGATCAGAGCCATATGTTTGTATGCATATTTATTAATATCAATTGATCATGTCTATGCACTGTTGTTCGTATTATTATGCAGTATGTTTGGTTGTTCCGATACATATCAAATCGGTTGCAAAACTGGCTAGAACGGCCCGCCCTGTCAAATTTCGCATAGTTATCGCGACCGAAACTAAAACTCCCACAACACACCAAACATGAGTTTTTTGTCAAATAGGATGGATTCGGTGCGCATCTTGTGAAAAACGATCTGTAAGTTTTGTTGTCACAAAGATGGCCAGAATGACCCTCCCGGACGACTTTTGCATAGCTGTTCCGTTCGGAACCGAAACTCCCAAAACAGTCCAAACATGAGTTTTGGGCAATGGGGGTACGTTCAACGCAAAAAATTAGGTGCATATTTTTTGCTATAACGACCAGAACGGACCTTCCGCACGAGTTTCGCATTGTTGCTTCGACCAAAACCAAAACTCCCGAAATGCTCTGAACATGACTGTTAGGTCAAATGGGGAGGATTGCGTTCGTTGCAAAAAAATCAACTCGAAGTTGTTAGTGAAAAACTGGCTAGACGGCCCGCCCAGTCAAGTTTTGCATAGTTGTCGCGACCGCAACTAAAACTCACAAAACACACGAAACATGAGTTTTTGGTCAAACGGGGTGGGTTCGGTGCGCGCCTTCTGAAAAACGATCAACAAGTTTTGTTGTCACAAAGATGGCCAGAACGATCCTCTCGGATGACTTTTGCATAGTTGTTCCGTTCGAAACCGAAACTCCCAAAACGGTCCAAACATGAGCTTTAGGCAAAGGGGTACGTTCGTCGCAAAAAATTTAGGTGCATGTCTGTTTGCTTTAGCAACTAGAACGGATCTTCCGCGCGAGTTTCGCATGGTTGTTCCGAGCAAAACTGAAACTCCCAAAATTTTAGGTCAAATGGGGAGGATTGCGCGTTGCGAAAAAATCAACTCAAAATTGTTAGTGAAAAACTAGCTAGAACGCCCCCAGTCAAGTTTCGTATCGTTGTCGCGACCGAAACATAAACTCCCAAAATGCACCAAACATAAGTTTTTGATCAAACTTGGTGCATTGGGTCTGCGCCTTGTGAAAAAACACTCTGCAAGTTTTGTTGTCGCAAAAATGGCAAGAACGGCCCTTCCGGACGACTTTTGCATAGTTGTTCCATTCGGAACCGAAACTTCCAAAACGGTCCAAACATGAGTTTTGGGCAACGGGGGTACATTCAACGCAAAAAAGTTAGGCGCATGTTTTTTGCTATGGCGACCAGAACGGACCTTCTGCGTGAGTTTCGTATTGTTGTTCCGACCAAAACCAAAACTACCGAAATGCTCTGAACATGACTGTTAGGTCAAATGAGGAGGATTGCATTCGTTGCGAAAAAATCAACTTGAAGTTGTTAGTGAAAAACTGGCTAGACGGCCCACCCAGTCAAGTTTCACATAGTTGTCGCGACCGAAACTAAAACTCACAAAACACACCAAACATGAGTTTTTGGTCAAACGGGGTGGGATCGGTGCGCGCCTTCTGAAAAAACGATCAGCAAGTTTTGTTATCGTAAAGATGGCCAGAACGATCCTCCCGAACGACTTTTGCATTGCTGTTATATTCGGAACTGAAACTCTCAAAACGGTCCAAACATGAGTTCTTGGTAAATAGGGTTATGTTCGTCGCAAAATATCTAGAGGCATGTTTTTTGCTATAGCGACCAGAACGGCCCTTCAGCACGAGTTTCGCATGGTTGTTCATCCAAAACCGAAACTCATGAAATACACTAAACATGACTGTTAGGTCAAATGGGGAGGATTACGTTCGTTGCGAAAAAACCAACTTAAAGTTGTTTCTGCAAAACTGGCTAGAACGGTCAGCCCAGTCAAGTTTCGCATAGTTGTCGCGACCGAAAGTAATACTCCCCAAACACGCCAAACATGAGTTTTTCGTCAAACGGGGTGGGCTCGGTGCGCGTCTTGTAAAAAAAAGATCTGTAAGTTTTGTTGTTGCAAAAATGGACAGAACGACCCTCCCGGACGACTTTTGCATAGTTGTTCCCTTCGAAACCGAAACACCCAAAACTCTCCAAACATGAGATTTGGGCAAAGCGGTACGTTCGTCGAGAAAAATTTAGGCGCATGTCTGTTTGCTATAGCAACTAGAACAGATCTTCCATGCGAGTTGGGGAGGATTGCGCATTGCGAAAAAATCAACACAAAGTTGTTAGTGCAAAACTGGCTAGAACGCCCCCCAGTCAAGTTTCGTATAGTTGTCGTGACCGAAACTAAAACTTCCACAACACACCAAACATGAGTTTTTCGTCAATCGGGGTGGGTTCGGTGCGTGTCTTGTGAAAAAACGATCTGCAAGTTTTGTTATCTCAAAGATGGCCAAAATGACATTCTCAGATGACTTTTGCATAGCTGTTCCATTTGGAACGGAAACTCCCAAAATGGTCCAATCATGAGTTCTGGGCAAACAGGGTTATGTTCGTCGCAAAAAATTTAAAGGCATGTTTTTTTGCTATAACGACCAGAACGGCCCTTCCGCACAAGTTTCGCATGGTTGTTCCGACCAAAACCAAAACACCTGAAATGCACTAAACATGACTATTAGGTCAAATAGGGAGGATTGCGTTGGTTGTGAAAAAACCAACTCAAAGTTGTTTCTGTAAAACTGGCTAGAACGGCCCACCCAGTCAAGTTTCGCATAGTTGTCGCGACCGAAACTAATACTCCCAAAACACGCCAAACTTGAGTTTTTCGTCAAACGGGGTGGGCTCGATGCGCGTCTTGTGAAAAAACGATCTGTAAGTTTTGTTGTTCCAAAAATGGGCAGAATGACCCTCCCAGACGACTTTTGCATAGTTGTTCCCTTCGAAACCGAAACTCTCAAAACGGTCCAAACATGAGCTTTGGGCAAAGGGGTACTGTTGACACCTCTTAATGTCAACATTAACCTATCAACTAAAGCATGAAAAGATTGAAAATAAATTATAAACCATAGTTGTAGGGTTTGATTCTAATGAGTTCCACGAGTTTTGGTGTTTTTAATTATTTTGCAGGATAATCAATATTTTCTATCTAAAAGTACCTCAAAGGATGAATCTGTCCACACCGTTGCGAAGAGCTCGTCGAGACGATCGAAATGGACCTATGATTTACTATAAATAGAGTCCCGACGAGAGAGACCACATTGGTTACGACTTGGAATCCTCTAGAAGATACCGGAATCCTCACCAAGCAAAGAGTTTTAAGGACTAACCTAACAAATTCCACAGCTTTGGTAAATTGTGATTTTTAGGGACTTAACAGAATATGCTAGAAAGAGTAGAGGACAAGGAACCGTACCAAATCAAGTCGGATCTCCGCAAAAGTCACAAAAGAATATTCTAGAAGACACCAGAGAACACCAGGCCGAGGGGGAAGGCCAGCTGGCATAGGGTTAGGTCGGCCGACCTCCCCCTAGGTCGGTCGACCCAGGTGGGCCCTACCTGTCAAAGATCTTTCTCTCACATCTCTCCACTGCCATTGAGAAGCCATCTACGCCGTCGATTCAAGTCGGTTTGATCCAAGGGTCATGGTTCACCTCTTCGGACTATATAAGCAGAGGCAGACCCCCCCTAAAGACAATCCTTAATCCTCAATCCATAAATCATTATTCAGAGCTTCTCCAAGGATCAGAGCCTCCAATCAAGTAGAAGACTAGTACCCTCTAGTTAGGCCTAGATCTAGTCTTGTTTAGAACTAGAAGAGAGAAAGAGAGGAAGAGATTTAGAAGAAGGCTGGCCTGTCAGATCTTCTTCAACATCTTGTACCTGTGGATTCAAGTTCTTCATGATCGAGTCTTCGATCTCTCTGGTGATCAACTTCTAATTGTTAGTAAGTAACATTGTTCTTATCATTCTCTAGTTGGCAACTCTTTTTGAGTACTTTAATTCTAGTAGCTCTAGGGTTAAAGGAGTAGTCTTAGTGTAAGCGTGGTGCTTAGACCTGATTATTTGTGAATGTACCCTATTGACACCTCTTAATGTCAACATAAGACCATCAACTAATGCATGAAAATATTAAAAAAAAGAGTTATAAAGCATAGTTGTAGAGTTTGATTCTAGTAAGTTCCACAAGTTTTGGTGTGTTCACTTGTTTTGCAGGATAACTAATATTTCCTATCTAAAAGTACCTCAAAATATGAATCTAGGTACACCATTGCGTAGAGCTCGTCGAGACGATCGAAACGGACCTATGATTTATTATAAATAGAGTCCCGACGAGAGAGACCACGTTGGTTATGACTTGGAATACTCTGGAAGATACCGGAATCCTCACCAAGCAAAGAATTTTAAGGACTAACCTAACAAATTCCACAGCTTTGGTGATTTATGATTTTTCAGGGACTTAATAGAATATGCTAGAAAGAGTAGAGGCCAAGGAATCGTACCAAATCAAGTTGGATCTCCGCAAAAGTCACAAAAGAACATTCTAGAAGACACTAGAAGCCACCAGAGAAGAGGGGAAGGCCAGCTGGCACTGGGCCAGGTCGGCCGACCCCCCCTAGGTCGGTCGACCTGGGTGGGTCCCACATGTCAGAGATCTTTCTCTCACATCTCTCCACCGCCATTGAGAAGCCATCTACACCATCGATTCAAGTCGGTTTGATCCGAGGGTCACGGTTCACCTCTCCGAACTATATAAGCAGAGGCAGACCCCCCTGAGATCCTTGTCCTTCAATAGAGCCTTACAATTCCAAATCATTCAGAGTTTCTCCAAGGATCAGAGCCTCCAATCAAGTAGAAGACTAGTACCCTTCAAATTAGGCCTAGATCTAGTCTTATTTAGAACCTGAAGAGAGAGAGGAAGAGATTTAGAAGAAGGCTGGCCTGTTAGATCTTCTTCAACATCTTGTACCTGTGGATTCAAGTTCTTCATGATCAAGAATCTTCGATTTCTCTGGTGATCAACTTCTATTTGTTAGTAAGTAACATTATTATTATCGTTCATTGTTATTATCGTTCTCTGGTTTGCAACTCTTTTGAGTACTTTGATTCTAGTCGCTCTAGGATTAAAGAAGTAGTCTTAGTGTAAGCGTGGTGCTTAGACCTGATTACTTGTGAATGTACCCTATATTCCGGATCGGTGGTAGCTCACGAAGGTGACTCTTATAGCTTCGTTGAATCCTCTATAGTCCACCTCCCGTTTATAGGCTGATCAGGAGAATAGTTGCCTGGGAGACCCTCATACTCTGGATATGACCTCCTATCGTGACTCCCCAGTGGAATCCTAATTGCATAGCTTACTAATAATAAGAACTAGACAACCTTTGATTAACCCATTAATCTTTTAGAACTCCTCGATTGTGCTCAGGGGTCTTGAGCCTAGGACTTAAGAGTTGATTCACACCGTTCTCTAGGGTTCGATATTAAAGCTGGGTCATCCCGTGAAGTGCTACATTGGTATTGAATTATCTGTGCGCTTGCGGATAAAACTAGAGCGGGCATAATTTATACCAACAAGCATTTCTGGCGTGGTTGCTGAGGAACGGTTTGCTGAACACACCTTAAGTCTTGCTCGGCCTTGTAATATACTTTTTATCTTTTCTTTTATCTTTTATCTTTTTACCCCATGGATTTCTCAGAGTCTCCCATAGATTCCACAGATTCCACCCCTATTTACCTATGCCATTTTCCTAAGGATGTAGCCCCAGGACCACCACCTTCCGCTAAGCCTATCCTCACCGATGGTTTTGAGCTACGTTCTAGTTTGATAGAGATGGTCCGTGAACATTCCTTCTTAGGCAAGGCAGACGAAAATCCTCACACTCATCTTAACAAGTTCACACAGACATGTACATCTCTCCACATTAAGGGCATGTCTGATGAAACCCTAAGATGGAAGCTTTTTCCTTTCTCTTTGAAAGGAAGAGCCAAAATCTGGTACGACCGAACCACACCTAAAAAGGATGGGAATTGGGAAGCTTTAAGCTCTAGCTTTTGCGTAGCTTTCTTTCCAATAACCAAAATCGTCAACCTTCGCTTAGAGATCTTGTCTTTTAAGCAAGAAGAAGATGAATCTCTCACAGCAGCCTGGGAACATTTTGAAAATTTTATTTATTCAGGTCCATCCCTAAGCATTCCAGACACTGTGCTTCTTCAACACTTTTATATAGGTCTGAATAGGAAAACTTCTGAATTTCTTAACTTAGCTTCCTGCGAGTCCTTTTTGGAGATTTCTGACTCTGAGGGGAGAAAGCTTCTTTCTAAGATAGCTCAATCCACCCTAGAATTCGAAGCTAAGCCCATAGATTCATTTAGAGAAAAAGAAACCCTTCTAGCTAAACATGAAATCATAGAAAATCCATCACCTTCAGCCATTCTAGATCCCGATAAGGAGGAAACTTCTGATCTGGAGATCATTTTCCAATTCGAGGATGATTATTTCACTGAATTTGGTAATACCTCAAATTATCACACTGTTAGTAAGCCTCCAAGCCCAAGATTTCCAGAAAAACCCTTAGGCTTTACTGATAGTGCTTACCACAAAGAGACTACGAAAGAGTTAGTCTCAGTGATAAGCCACGAATGGTTAGAAGAATCAGAGTCCAACTCTGATGTAATTCATCTAGATTCACCTTCTACCACCATTCAGTGCCTAATTCATAGAGACCCTTTCGATGTTCTATACAATCCAGTTGTGGGTGTTAATATCATGTCTGCATCCCTCGCTCAAGATTTTACACACTACATGACATTAACACCAACAACCAAACTTCTAAAAAGCCCATCAGGATATATCATTCGTTGTTTAGGAATCCTATATGTCCTACCCATCCACATTTATGGAACTCTTGTTCACATGAGCTTTTATATCTTTGAAATAGATGAGTTCAATCTATTGATAGGTCAACCAATTGAAAGGCTTTTATATGAAGGTCATACAGGGAAATTAAATATCAGCCTTGGGAAGATTTTTAAAATACCTTCATCCATCTCTCATTCTCTAAACACCGAGAGTGAGCCCTGTCTCGAGACTGATCCAATGGAAGAAGTTAAGGCAACATCTCTTGAAACCTTATTTGAACCAACCCTAGAAGATGATGCTCTGTTCTTTATAGAGGAAGAAGAAGATCCTGCTGTTCTTCCCACTCCTCTAGATCCATTCAAGAACCACCTAAACCTCCCATTGAGTTAAAACCCCTGTCGAAAGGTCTTAAATATGCTTTTCTAAATGGTGATTCAAACACTCCTGTAATCATAAGTGATAAACTCTCTCAGGAGGAAACAACCCGTTTGATAACTGTTCTAGAAAAACATAGATCAGTTTTTGGCTACTCACTTGAAGATCTCAAGGGCATAAGCCCTGCCCTTTGCACTCATCGCATTCCCACTGATCTTGATGTCTTGCCATCTAGAGAGCCCCAACGTAGATTAAATAATGCGATGAGAGAAGTGGTTAAGAAAGATGTTTTGAAGCTGTTACATGCCGGGATTATTTATCATGTGCCACACAGTGAGTGGGTGAGCCCTGTGCAAGTTGTGCCTAAGAAAGGAGGCATGACTGTTGTTAAAAATGAAAAGAATGAATTAATTCCACAAAGAACCGTCACTGGATGATGAATGTGTATAGATTACAGAAAACTCAATAAAGCAACAAAGAAAGATCACTTTCCACTGCCCTTCATTGATGAAATGTTAGAGCGGTTAGCGAATCACTCCTTTTGTTTTCTTGATGGATATTCTGGATATCATCATATTCCAATCCATCCAGATGATCAGAGCAAAACCACATTTACATGTCCATATGGAACCTATGCTTATCGTAGAATGTCTTTTGGACTGTGCAATGCTCCTGCTTCTTTTCAAAGATGTATGATGTCTATATTTTCTGAGATGATTGAGGAAATCATGGAAGTTTTCATGGATGACTTTTCTATTTATGGAAAAACTTTTGATGATTGCCTTAACAACTTAGATAAAGTTTTAAAATGACGTAAAGAAAAGTACTTAGTCCTCAATTGGGAAAAATGTCATTTTATGGTTAGAGAGGGCATAGTGCTAGGGCATCTAATCTCTGAATGTGGAATTGAGGTAGATAGAGCTAAAATTGAAGTAATTGAACAACTACCTCTACCTGTGAATATTAAAGGGATACGAAGTTTTGTTGGCCATGCGGGATTTTATCGTAGGTTTATAAAACATTTTTCACACATTGCTAGACCACTTACAAATCTCTTGGCTAAGGATGTCCCATTTGAATTTGATGATGCTTGTCTAGAAGCTTTTGAAACTTTTAAAAAGGCACTCACTTCTGCACCAATCATCGAACCTCCTGATTGGTCTTTACCTTTTGAGATCATGTGTGATGCAAGTGATTATGCAGTAGGTGCTGTGCTAGGGCAATACAAAGATAAGAAACATAATGCAATTGCTTATGCTAGCAAAACTCAGGCAGGACCTCAACTAAATTATGCAACAACTGAAAAAGAACTCCTGGCTGTTGTTTTTGCTATTGATAAG
>DXKC01006072.1:0-14512 GCA_031170775.1 Cymbopogon citratus
AAAAAAGAGAGAGAAAAAAAAGAGAGAAAATAAAAGAAAAAAAAGAGGACAAATGTCCCATGCAAGAAAGATCAAAGAGCAGCCCAAGTTCTCCTCAAAAGTCTTCAATGTTTCGAAGAGAGGTATGTAATTTTTTAAAGGAGCTATATTCATGTATTCACCATTACCATTCTTTACCCTTTTACTCCATCTACCACTTATACACCATACCACCATATTCACACCACCACTTACCA
This sequence comes from Cymbopogon citratus, assembly GCA_031170775.1. Classification (NCBI taxonomy): domain Eukaryota; kingdom Viridiplantae; phylum Streptophyta; class Magnoliopsida; order Poales; family Poaceae; genus Cymbopogon; species Cymbopogon citratus. The sequence continues at coordinate 237 of DXKC01006072.1, forward strand.
TACACATGCACTTCGTGATTTGACTTTATGACTCGTTTCTCTGGATCCATGGTTTGACTATGCAATAAATGTTAGCAAGTATGTGTTCGCTGTCTTTCCACCTATGAGCTCCACATAAGCCTATTAGAAGTAGGGTGTGAGGGCATTCATTATGTCTAGTGCTAAAAATATCACATATCTTGAGAGAAGAGAGAAGGCATGCATTATCAATGCCTTGGTAAGGATCCATAAATACCACAAATGAGAGATCAGAAAGAGTCATACACAGGAATCTTTGAGTTTCATTTGAAATCCTACAAAAACTTCGGAATAATAGTTGATCAAAGAGTTAGAGACATGGCGCTTGACTTGACCGTTCTGTCTTTCAACTGCTCAAGACACAAGTGATGGTTATAAGCCCCATGGTGGAAGGTAATATGAGTAAGTTTTTATCAGAATAATTTATTCTAAACTAGGGGTAGAGTTCTTGTTTGAATGCATGTGTATCTGTAAGGCATTATAGTATTATAGCAACTTCTGATCCATCACTAAGTTTAGCTTTGCTCAGGGACGAGCAAAGGTTAAGCTTGGGGGAGTTTGTTGACGGTAGATAAGTGTCAATTTTAACCGTCAACTGAACATAAAAAAGAAATTAAATATAAATACCATCTAGAAATAGGGGTTATACTAATGGAATTCTACGAGTTTTGGTGAATGTCTGTTTCTACAGGGTGCCAGCTGAAAACAACCAAAGATGGTCCACATGTCAGGTTTACATAGAGAGAAAAGGGTGAACAGTAACTTTTCTGTAATCTGGAAGGTTCGAGAAGGCTCTCGGCCAAAGGGGAGCCCGAACGGGCTCGATGGCCGGGTGCCCGCTCGTGACCCTGAGGCACCCGCCGGTCCACGGCAACCAATCAGCTTTAGCCTCGCGGATCCTGCCTCCACCGCCTTTGAGGATGAATAAACACCGCACATTTAGGTTGGTTTGATCCAAGGGCTGTGGTGCGACCTAGGGGGCTATATAACCAAGGCCCCTAGCCCCTAGAGAGGCATCCCTTGAAATCATAATTCATTATTCTGAGAGAGGATCAGGTGAGAGGGACTCCTTGAATGGGTCTCCTCCCTGGAGCTTAGCAAGAGAGGTTGAGAGAGTATAGGGTGGAGGTAGAGTTGGAGGAAGCCCAGCATGTCGGTGTCTCCTCTCCAGTTATACCTGCGGGATTAAGTCTCCTTACCCGAGGCTCATATCTCACTATCTTGTCTGTAGCTCAGGGGTTAGGTATAGACTTGGGTTAGTCAGATGCACGTTTTCTCCTAGTGGATTAATAAATAACGATACTCTGGAATATCTCCTGGGTGAAGTGCTCACCGATATTAGTGCGCTTACGGATTATTTCTCTATGTGCGTATCTAGTATCAACACCCAGCTGGAAAACCTTCATCTTCGGATCGTGGATATGTCAAGCAGACGACCACGGCTGTCTACAAAATCAACTGCTAAAGGAGTCAATGCCCAAGGAAGAAGCTGAAAATTTTGAGCAAAAACCCACCAAAAAGATGAATAAACTCCATGTCCGAATTCAACCAGAAGAGCAAGATGGATATAGGTCTGAAGCTAAAACGGAGACAGATTACCACAAAGAACACCGAACCTTACTCGGATTTCAAGACCGCACCTGCATCGTAAAGAAGTACAACTCAAAACCGGATCCAACCCCATGTCGGTTTCACCCAAGAAAGAAGACTTTCCCAATGGGGCTCGAGAACCCAGCATCAGCTGTCATCCGTAAGATCAACAAGAAGCACATGGCAGTCAATGAGAGCATACACCTTAAAGGACCCCAACAGGGACTCATAATGACGATGACTTCTCAAGACTGTGTGGTACATTGGCCGAACACCTCCGGATTCAAAACGAACCAAGACTATCAAGAGTGTCTATCGTTCCAAGAAGGGAAAGAACTCAAGACGTCAAGCTCTGAAGAATCAAGTGGGCCAGGAGAAGAAGAACCACCCAATGGATGAAAAGAGGTCGAAAGAAGTACACAATCTACTTGGCCGAGGTCCCAGATGTACGTTTTTGATGAATCAGAAGGCAACATATCCGAAGACGACGAAGGCGACAGCAATGAAGCTGATGAACAGAAGCAAGCAAGGATGAAAAAGAACAAGCTCAAGTTAGGAAGGAGAAATCATGCCAAGCAAAGAAAGGACATATGGAACAAGTATAGAGGAGCACTCTATGAGTATAACAAGAAGAAGAGCGAGCGCGAGGCAGCAAAGGACTCTAAGCAAAAGAAGATTGAAGAACTCGTGGAAGAACTCATGGCACTCAGAAATCAAGAAAGGGAAAAGGAGCAGCAGAAAGCACCCACGACACGAGAAAAACAACCCAAGCAGAACGGATAACCACACCAGGAAGAGGACCCCTAGAAAAGAACCGTATTCTCAAGGCTAGGACCCACTAGAAGCAGCAACAAACATCAGCCGTTCTAACCACAAAGGACTCAAGCCTTCCCCGAAAGAACCTGAAGATTTGACAGAGAAGAAGGACAGAGAGAATCAGAATGCAGAAGGGGAAGAACGGAATATAGAAGGGAGAACTCCCCGTACCACCACAGAGAACACTATGATCGATTCCCATGTTTCGCAGGGAGACTGCAATCAATACAGCTGCCGCACAAGTTCAAGCCGTCAAACCACTCAAAATACGATGGCAAGTCAGAACCCAAGCAATGGCTTAGGGTTTATTCACAATCAATTAAACTCGTAGGAGGGCACGATGACATCAAAGCTCTGTTCTTTCCAATGGCACTCAAGAATCTACCTCTACAGTGGTTCGATAAACTCAAGCTAGGATCAATCAGATATTGGGAGGATTTGCAAAAAGCTTTTTGCAATAACTTCGTAGGCATCATCACACATCTAATGACCCAGGTAGAACTTAAAGCAACAAAGCAACGAAAAGGAGAAAGTCTAAGGGAATTCTATAGAAGATTTGGAGAGTGCAGGGCACAAGTACATGACATTACGGACAGAGAAGTGATTGAAGCTTTCGAACAAGGGATAGCAGCCAGGTGGCAATTCAGCAACTCCTACAATGAAGACCCAAAGACCAATGAACAATTCAAGTGGACAGTAGAAAAGCTCATCTTAGCAGAGGAGAAAACCAGAGAGATTCAAGGACACCCGACCGGATGACAATAGGAACGGCTATGATAGAACTCAGAACAACTATCGATCAAACGATAAAAGGCCAAGGCAGGATCATATGGTCGCTACAACAGAAAGCAAGAACAGATTCAACGACGGCAACAGCGATTACTACCGCAACTACAATGACCGTCGCAGCTATAAGGAATACGCAGAACACAAGGCTTGAAAAATCAGAGAATTTGAAAACTTACCATGTCACTTCCACCCAGGAGCAAGGCACAGATTGATCGATTGCTCGACATTTAAAGAGAAGTACGACAACAAGCCATACAATCATACACACAGGGAAAAAAAGAAGGAAGAGAAGCCAAAGAAAGAAGACCAAAGGCAGTAGGAAACTATCAAAAACCTAAGAGACAACTCACAGTAATATTCTCTGGAGTACCTAACACGTGGGGAAATCAACAAATCAAGTTGGCTCATAGGACAATAATGGCAGCAGAACTCGCAACACCAAGATATCTGGATTGGTCAGAATATCCAATACACTTTTCAAGGGAGGATCAATGGACAAGTGCAGCAAACGCAGGGAGCTATCCACTAGTACTTGCACCAACCATAGCCGGAGTAGCAGTAACAAAAGCACTCATAGACGGAGGAGCTGGAATAAACATCATATTTGCAGACACTCTATGGAAAATGGAATTAGACTTTGAGGGATTGATCAAACCAACAAGCAGTCCTTTCTATGGGATCGTTCCTGGCAAAGCAGCAATACCACTTAACGCTACCGGTGACCTTTGGAACACCAGAAAAATATAGAACAGAATTCATCAAGTTCGAAGTCGTAGATTTTGAATCATGCTACCATGCCATACTTAGAAGACCCGCTCTGACAAAATTCATGGGTGTACCACATTACCCGTACTTACTGCTCAAGATGCCAACCATAAAAGTAGTCCTTACACTGAGAGGGGACCGAAGAAAAGCATTCGACTGTGATGTTCAGGCTATACAAATTTCAGAAAGAATCCAAGACAGAAAAGAAGGCAGTAAGATAGCAGCATTGGTAGAAGCAATTGATCAAGAAGAACTCCAGATACCTACAAAGAGACCAAGCCATTTCAAACCATCCCAGGAAGCTGAGACAAAAATGATCGACTTGATGACTAGAGACCCTGGAAAAGACAACCATCATCAGTGCAAACCTTGATCCCAAATAGAAACTCGTGCTCACCAATTTTCTTCGGGACAACAAGGATATCTTCACATGGAAACCAGCAGACATGCCAGGCGTCCCAAGAGAATTGGCTAAGCATATCATTGATGTCAATAAAGGGTCGAAACCCATAAGACAGAAGCTAAGAAGATTCGCACCAGACAGAAAAGTAGCAACTAAAAAAGGAGATCACAAAACTTATGGCAGCAGGATTCATCAGAGAGATCATCAACCCAGATTGGCTTGCAAACCCAGTGCTCATTGAGAAGAAGAACTCAAAAGAACTCAGGATGTGTGTAGACTACACCGACCTCAATAGGCATTGCACAAAGGACCCATACGTGCCACCCAAGATTGATCAAGTCATTGACTCTACAGCAGGATCAGCACTGCTGTCGTTTCTGGATTGTTACTCAAGATATCACCAGATTTCACTAAGACCCGAAGATCAAAGCAAGACATCATTCGTCGCACCTTATGGAGCTTATTGCTACAAATCAATGCCGTTTGGATTCAAGAATGCAGGAGCTACATATCAGAGGGCCATACAGACATGCCTGGAAACTCAGATTGGAAAGAATGCAGAAGCATACGTAGATGACATAGTAGTCAAGACAAAAGAACCAGAACTGTTGATCAAAGACTTACAAGAAACCTTTCACAACCTCAAAGCATGGAGATGGAAACTAAACCCCACCAAGTGTGTATTCGGGGTACCCTCAGGACAATTACTCGGGTTCCTAGTAAGCGACAGAGGAATAGAAGCAAGTACAAAGCAAGTCAGGGCAATCATGGATATGAAGCCACCGGAAAATATCAAAGACATCCAAAAGCTAACCGGATGCATGGCAGCTCTCAACAGATTCATATCACGCCTTGGAGAGAAAGGGCTACCATTCTTCAAACTACTCAAGAAAATAGGCAAATTTGAATGGATAGAAGAAGCAGATCAAGCCTTAAAATCTCTAAAAGAATACTTGTCATCATCACCAATACTAGTACCACCAAACCAAAAAGAAGACATGATACTCTACATATCAGCAACAAAGAAAGTGGTCAGCACAGCCATAGTGGTGGAAAGAGAAGAACCCGGACACATCTTTAAAGTACAAAGACCAGTCTACTACGTCAGCGAAGTACTCACCACATCAAAAGCAAGATATCCTCAAATACAGAAAATATTATATGGATTGCTCATCACATCAAGAAAGCTATGGCACTACTTTCAAGAACACAAGATTACAGTGGCCACAAATTTTCCACTCCAAGACTTGTTGCGCAACAAGGACTCGACAGGCAGAATCTCAAAATGGACTGTGGAACTTGGAGCACTCAACATAGAATTTAAGCCAAGGACGGCGATAAAGTCTCAAGCACTGTCTGACTTCATAGCTGAATGGACAGAAATAAATCAAAAAGAACCCGAAGCAATCACAGATCACTAGAAAATGTACTTCGACGGATCACTAAAGCTTGGAGGAGCAGGAGCAGGAGTCCTTTTGATCTCACCAAATCAAGTTCATGCTACAAATACACTGGCAAGCAACTAACAACGAAGCCGAATACAAAGCATTGATTCATGGACTAAAGATGGCCAGCACACTAGGAATCAAAAGGTTATTAGTGTACGGAGATTCAGCAGTGGTGATCAACCAAGTAAATAAAGAATGGGACTGCACAAAGGACAACATGACCTCATATTGCACAGAAATAAGGAAGCTTGAGAAAAATTTTCAAGGATTAGAAATTCACCACGTCCTTAGAGACAGCAACGTCGTGGCAGACGTACTAGCAAAATTGGGATCAGACAGAGCTAAAGTGCCTCCAGAAGTTTTCGTAGAAGAATTGATGGCTCCATCAATAAAAGAACCCAAGAAGACAGAAAGGACACCGATGGAATTAGATCAACTAGCAAAACAAAATCCAGCAAAAGCAATAATGACAATCGAACTGGATTGGAGACCTATATTCATCGACTACCTCAGAGATCATAAACTACCAAGTGACAAAATCGAAGCATCCAAGATCATAAGGAAAAGCAAGAACTACTTACTAGTTGGCGACAAGCTTTACAAGAGAGCAGCGTCATCAGGAGTACTCTTAAAATGTGTCACAACAAGAGAAGGGGCAAAAATCTTGGATGAGATACATGGAGGATGCTGTGGAAACCACACCGCATCAATAACACTGGTAGGAAAAGCATTCAGGATAGGATTCTATTGGCCAACTGCACTAAAGGATGCAGAGCACCTGGTCAAACACTGCAAAAAGTGCCAAATGTTTGGGAGACAACCACATGTACCAGCCCACAATTTTATTTGCATCCCTCCGGCATGGCCCTTCTCATGTTGGGGACTGGATCAAGTAGGGCCACTCGCAACAACAAAAGGAGGATTCGAGTACTTGTTCGTCGCAATCGACAAATTTACCAAATGGATCGAATACAAACCTTTGGTCAAATATAGCTCAGAAAAGGCAATAGAATTCATACAAGAGATCATGCATAGATTTGGGATCCCAGATAGAGTCATTACAGACCTTGGATCACCGTTTACAGCAAAAGACTTCCAATATTGGGTAAGGGACTGTGGGATAGAAATTGACTATGCATCAGTTGCACACCCCCAAGCCAATGGACAGGTAGAAAGAGCAAACGGACTTATTTTACAAGGATTGAAGCCAAGATTATATGATAAGCTAAAAGATTACGGCTCTAAGTGGATAGAAGAACTACCGAAAGTAGTCTAGGGACTCAGAACCCAGATAAGCAGAGCAACTGGATATTCTCCTTTCTTCCTAGTCTACGGATCAGAAGCAATATTGCCAGCAGACCTGCTATGGACATCACTGAAGATAGAATGTTACGAAAAAGGAGAAGCAGAAGAAGCAAGACAACTTGAAATAGACACCATTGAATAAGTCAGAGACAACACAATCGTACAGAACGCCAGATACCTACAAGGGCTAAGAGGACACTACGACAAGCACACAAAAGCAAGAACTCTCAAACCAGGAGACCTCGTCTTAAGACTCATCCAAAACAAGACCAGAAGACACAAGCTAATGAGTCCTTGGGAAGGACCCTATACCGTCAAAAAAGCACTGGGACCTATAACCTACAAGCTCACAACATACGAGCATATACCAATCGGAAATACTTGGCATATTAGCCAACTCAAAAGATTCTACGCATAATGGAGAAGAACCTAACATCCAGAAAGCGTCTCTACATCGACACTCGCCGCAACAACTCTGGAAGAAGTCACCATCCAGAAAATGGCTCTACATCGACAATCGCTGTAACAACTCTAGAAGACTTCACCATCCAGAAAATGGCTCTACATCGACACTCACTGCAACAACTCTGGAAGAACTCACCATCCAGAAAACGGCTCTACATCGACACTCGCCGCAACAACTCTGAAAGAACTCACCATCCAGAAAGCAGCTCTACATCGACACTCGCCGCAACAACTCAAGAAGAACTTAACATCCAGAAAGCGGCTCTACATCAACACTCGCCGCAACAATTCTGGAAAAACTCAACATCCAGAAAATGGCTCTACATCAACACTCGCCGTAACAACTCTGAAAGAATTCACCGCTCATAAACGGCTCGACGAAGAACTCGCTGCTCATAAACAGCTCGACGAAGAACACGCCGCTCATAAACGGCTCGACGAAGAACACGCCGCTCATAAACGGCTCGACGAAGAACTCACCGCTCATAAACGGCTCGACGAAGAATTCGCCGCTCATAAACGGCTCGACGAAGAATTCGCCGCTCATAAACGGCTCGATGAAGAACTCGCCATTCATAAACGGCTCTACAAAGAACTCTCCATGAAGAAACATGCCTTACTATGGTTTGCTGAGGCCCCTATCCATCAAAATACGGACAACCCTCCTAACCGGCCTTCAAGAAGATGGCCTTACTATGGTTTGCTGAGGCCCCTACCCACCGAGGTAGGGACAACCCTCCTAACCGGACACCAAGAAACATCACGGTCTGCAGAGGCCCCTATCCATCGAGGTAGGGACAACCCTCCTGACCAGCCGCAAAAGACGGCTCGCTGAAAGATAGCAATATTATGGTCTGCTGAGGCCCTCGCTTCTGTGTGGCGGGGACAACCCTCCCGACCAGCCGCATGATGACTTCCCTTAGCTCAAGGCCCCAGTCCATCGAGGCTGGAACCCTTGAATCTTTTATGCGACAAGAGGATGGCTTTATAGTTTGGGCCCCCAGTCCATCGAGGCGGGAACTGTGTTCAAACTTGCCGCAAAAGACGGCCTATTCATGGTCTAGGGGCCACCGTCCACCCATGGGTACAGACGGGGAACAACCCCTAAATACGCCGAAAAAGGACGGCTACAACTCTGGTCCAAGGGTCCTAACAAGGGACAACCCTTCGACTCACCGGGGATGGTCAAAATATCTCAAAGAAAAAAGGTTCACTCCACATAAAAGGAGTAACCTCGCTTACAATCACCGACCATCGCCAGCAACAAAGAATACAGGGGCCTCACATCAAAAGAGGAACAACCCCTACCACATGAAGAAGCAACCAAGCAAGATAGCCAAGGGCCTCAACCACAAAGAGGAACAACATTTGAAGCATCAAGACGAGGACAACATCGAGGGCCTCAAACACAGAGGAACAACCCTCGATCTCCACAAAGACGATGATTACCAAGCACCCAAGGGATCTGAAGAACCCTTTGGTCATACAAGACAATGATGACCAAGCACCCAAGCGATCTGAAGAACCCTTGGCTATACAAGACAACGACGACCAAGCACCCAAGGGGTCTGAAGAACCCTTGGCTATACAAGACAAAGATGACCAAGCATCCAAGGGATCCAAAGAACCCTTAACACTACAAGATGATGACCAAAGCTATCAAAGGCCTCAAACACAGAGGAACAACTCACAATCTCCGCAAGTCAACAACGACAGGCTATCAAAAAAGCCTCAAACATGTCAAGGAAAGCCAACAAAAGTCAGCAAAAACCCAAGACAAAAGGAAGACACAACACTTTACTCTACAAAGAGAGCAAGACTATGAAAGTTATCAACAAAACAAGACAGGTCAAAGCCTGCATAGATATATACAATCATTTAAAAGTATCATCGCCCCTCAACAAGCAGGCGAACAGATGTGACAGGACATCAACAAGGCCACAAGAACAACATCACCACATAAACAAGCAGGCGAGCCAAAGTATCAACACACCAGATTACAAGCATTGTTTTCAAACATCAGAACCAGAGATCGGAGCAGCAAACATATTGTCGACAGGTGAATGTAGCGCCGACACACTAATAAGGCCCTGGTGAGAACCGAAGAGCAGAAGGACGCTCCGTGATTCTCGCAGGCAGTGCCAATCCACCGAGAAAGCGTGCCAGCCAACTTGACCTACAGTTGACAAGGAGATAAACGAGATCAAATGATGGAACCTGTCGGTGTGATTCCAGACAGTTCCATGATGTATGGTTAAAATAGTCGATTGAATAAGGAAACTAACTAGAGAGTTAGCTCCATGCATTGTAATTAAAAAGGAATAACGATGTAAACAAAATAGGCTATAAAGATGCATAATTCTTAGTATGAGTTCATTAGCCGATCGTGTTTAATCATTATCAGGTATAAGCAGATAGCACACATGTAATGTTACCAAATAGATATGAACTACCCATAGAGACGCCGTGATGCCGCTCTCCACGAACAATACATCATCCCCCTCTATGAATAGGCAAATCTAGCCGATAGCCAATACAAGGTGCTATTCGTGAAAGCGTAACTGGATCGGCTAGAATAGCCGATACAGGGTCCATGAAGCAGGAATAGAAGTAAACAAGCAAATCCACCTAATCTAAGACGGGTCTAACGGGTCGGCGGTCCTAGATCAACCTTCATTAACTTATCTAATTCTAAACCCACAACATGTAACGATCAAGATTAGATAGGAATTGGCCGATGAAAGCATGATTCAAGCATAAAATAGATCTAAACATGATAATCACTTGAATATAACAGAATATGGCCAAATCTACTAATCTTAGATTGGGCAATAATATTGTTGTATAAAATAAACCATAAAGAATAGACAATATTGATAACTTGATGAATCTACAAGCTTGCCAAAGCTAATAGAGTCGATAACTTGCAATAATAGCTAGATAGACCATGATGCCACTCTCCACGGACAATACATCATACCTATCTAACGTTCTTCCTGTAATACTCATAGATAGACTGTGACGCCGCTCTCCACGAATAATACATCATCCCTATCCATGAATACTATAGGTTTTGACAATACTCACCAGCAAGAGGACGCTGCTCTCCATGGACAATACCAGCCTGCCTAAAGATCTTGTCAAGAATCTATGTTACGTTACTCCTACTCCTACTCCTAAGGGCACGGCGTGATAGCCGGTTTTCTGTATTGATCATGATGGTGATTATTACAATGGCCGGGGCTTTATATTTATAGCCTGGGCAAATAAAAGTTCTAATGCGAAAACAACTAAGAACTAATAAAACTATGAAAAATTAGATAACTTGGACTCCAATCTTTCCCTTCTGGTGAAGTCCGACGTGTCTTTCCTTCTTGGCCGACCCGGATGCGGTCTCTTCTCAATTCTGTGTTTAGCTAATACGCCTGTCACGATGTTGATTCGGCTTCCTTTCATTTTGGTAAACAACTGCCAAATCAGCCTTGATTCGCTATGACACCTGGTCCTACATACAATATTCCTTTTACCAAATTTTGGTGTCAACACATGCCCCCAATTTTGGAATAAAATTGATTTTATTACAAAATTTGCATTCCTTCTCCTTTTGCCAATCAGTCGATGTATTCGAGAAAGATCAGCTCACTGTTCACTTAAATATTGTATTTCTGGTTCTGTCTTCTTTTCGTCATCTTTCAGTAATAAATGCAATTATCTTTCTTACCGACCACTGTTCCACTTTTCTTTCTTCCTTGTTCTGTTTGAGAAAACCCCACTTCACCATGGTGAACGGACGCCGGAGCAGGCGTTTCTCTAGAGAAGAGGAGGTAGATTTGCATCGATTTCACCGGTAAGCTTACTGCACTTCCTTCTTTCCATACCTTTTCTGCTTTTGCCGATAGTCCTTTTACTTCTCCCCTTTTTCTCATAGTTGTGTCAAAGAAACTATCGGCACTTCAACTGTTGTTGCTGCTGTTCCATCATCATCTAATTCCTTTGCGCCGAGAACAAGATCAGTTCATATAAGTGACCTGCAAACTGATGAATATATAGCCGAATCTAAATATTCAGCAAATGTGGTTCCTCATCGCTCTCAGTCTCTTTCTTTCGTTCAAAGAGATCTTGAAGAAAAGAAGAGAACAATAGTTATTCTTCTTGAACAACATACCATGCTTGTTTCCAGAATCTCTGGTAAATATATTTTCTTCAGAATTTTACTGCAGATTCTTTTATCTTGGCAATCAGTATCTTCAGGCATTTACTTCTTTGTAGATCTGACTTCCCAACTCGAGGGTTTGCAACTGACTGGAATCAATGTTGCAAATTCTATAAATGCTCCTGGTCAAGATCTTTTCGACAGATTTGGCAATATTCCTTCTCAAGTTCACAGCATAGCTTCTTATGGAGTCAGGGTTGGTGCTGTTTATGCTCTTGCTGTTGCTCAAGCTTACACAGGTGCTAGCATGCTTGGCCTTGTAGTGGATCTTCCAGATATTAATGAGGTGCTGATGCAAGATTCTGGCATTATTGGGGCTGTGGCAGCAGATATTTCTGATAGACTTGACCCAGCAGACATAATCAAGCATGCATGAAGAAATCTTGAATAGGATGTTGCTCTCTTTTGTATGTAGATAGAGTACTCCACCAGCAACATCCTTTCTATGATTATTTCCTTTGTCTTCTGATCCTCTAATGTTGAGCTTGTAAGCATAACTATTTAACAGGTTAAGAGAACGATCAGCCGATCTAACTTTGTTTGGGGCAAAAGCTTGATATTTCCCAAATTTAGATAGGCTTGGTGCCAATATGTATGAATGAAGACTTATAAACTTGTATCATATTTCTCATCTTTGTTTGTAATCTTCTAGAATTCTTTCTGTTGTAAATCCTTGAATGATTTCTTTTGCTTTCTTCAATTTCCAGAAGCAGTGTATCTTATCGGCTACTTAGCCGATCCATCTTTTCACTGTATTAGATGGAACCAATTTAGTGATCTATTTCTCACCGTTCATATTTGATCTGATGGTCTGAATACACTTGACCCTTTGCCTTCCTGATTTTTGCTATAAAATAACCGCTAAGGCAATTGGAATCAACTCACCAGTCATCTGTCTTTCAAGTTTCCCTCTCGAGAAAACCCTTTCTTCTTCCCCCTTTTGAACAGTAGAAACCTAGCAATGGTGGATGATCGTGGTAAACGTCCCTTAGATATGAGTACTGATGAACTCTTGCAATCCATACATCAACGCAGAAGGTAACTGATCTTCAACTTGTATCCTACCAATTGGCTTCTTTTGGATTTGATCTGTAGATGTCTTGTTACTGTTCATAGACGGCTTGAAAGTATCTTGAATCTTGATGGCACCGGTCCGTCGAATGCTCAACCAGTGATTCCAGCTTCGTCTGCTGCACCGGTGGTGCCACTATTACCATCGGCGCCTCCAGCAGTGGTAGCTTCTCCTCCGGTGTCACCGGTGGCAGAAGAAGATCCTCAATCCGACGTCGAATCTGAAAATTCGGCGGAGATGTTGATGCATCGTTATAGGATTCAAAAGAATGAGGCAATAGACCGTTACTCTGAAGCTATCAAGGAGATAAGCTAGATGGATAACATTCTTGCGAGTTCCAATAGGCGCTCGATCGCACCCAGCAGGCCCTTGAAGATAGAGAAACGTCTCTCCAGATAGCAATAGGGCAAAGGGCGGCTGCTGATGCCCAAGTTGCTGGTGAGTTGTGTCAGGATCTGTTTATAGTCTATCTGAATTTTTAGATGTTCATAACCTCTTGATTTCTTCTATATTTCAGATCTGATGATGCGTCTGGAGGAACTGCAACAAGCTGCCAATGAAGCTGCTACTTCTATTAATGCTCATGGTGGCAGCATTGTTGAAAGGTTGGGGCAAATTTACCCCCGGGCCAATGAAATTGCCCTTCATGGTGTTCGCCATGGTGCTGCTCATGCCTTGGCTGCTGCTCAAGAGGTCACTGGCCAGAACTTGCTTGGCCTCAATACCAATCTTCCAGAGGTGGTGGCGGCTATGGAGGAGCATGCCGATGACTTTGAAGCAGTAGAAGAAGATATAGCTGATGGAGTAGTTTTTGCTGATGTAGTGAACAATGTGTTTAATCTGTAGAACTCCTAAGGCAAATAAACTTTGTAAACTATCTTGTAAATATAATGCAACTCCTTTCCAGTTTATTCTTCTTAGTACTTCTCTGAAACCGATCCATCGAGGTCTGCTTAAACACCACTTTAAGTTTTTGATGTTTTTTGCTCTAAAGGTAATACTTATCGTATTGGCTCTTGTCCTGATTGCAGGACTTGTATTTTTGTTCTAAAGGCGATACACTTTGTATCGGCTATTTTTACAAGCCAAAGTGTATAACAACTCAGCTAATAAAATCTGCTAAGTATTCAATTCATAACAATCTAGGATTGCAATTGAACTAATACTATAAGTTGAAGTCCAAACTCTTTAACCCTTTCTGCATCGTCCTAAAATATTTTTCTTTTAAACCACTGATCTGATAGCTGATACAGAAGTTTTCCTTATCTTGATCAAAAATCTTTTATGAGCTGATGATCCTGATCGGCTGTTGGTTCTCATCATAGCATCTGACGAAACCTCCTTCGTGCACCCTACCAGAGAAGCACTGAATCCCTTCAAAGTTCCAATCTG
>DXKC01006073.1:0-10636 GCA_031170775.1 Cymbopogon citratus
TACGTTCGTCGCGAAAATTTTAGGCGCATGTTTTTTGCTATAGCGACCAGAACGGACCTTCCGCGCGAGTTTTGCATGGTTGTTCTGGCCAAAACCGAAACTCCTGAAATGCACCAAACATGACTATTTGGTGAAATGGGGAGGACTGTGTTCAATGCGAAAAAATCAACTCAAAGTTGTTAGTGCAAAACTGGCTAGAACGGCCGACCTAGTCAAGCTTCGCATAGTTGTCGCGACCGAAACTAATACTCTCAAAACACACCAAACATGAGTTTTTGGTCAAACATGGTGGGATCGGTGCGCGCCTTGTCAAAAAACGATCAGCAAGTTTTGTTGTCGCAAAAATGGCTAGAACGGCCCTCTCGGACGACTTTTGCATAGTTGTTCCGTTCGGAACCGAATCTCCCAAAACGTTCCAAACATGAGTTTTGAGCAAATAGGGGTACGTTCGTCGCGAAAAATTTAGGTGCATGTTTTTTTCCTATAGCGACCAGAACAAACCTTCCGCACGAGTTTCGCAAGGTTGTTCCGACAAAAACCAAAACTCTCAATATGCACTGAACATAACTGTTAGGCCAAATGGGGAGGATTGCGTTCGATGTGAAAAAATCAACTCAAAGTTGTTAGTGCAAAACTGGCTTGAACGGCCCGTCCAGTCAAGTTTCGTATAGTTGTCGCGACCGAAACTAAAACTCTCAAAACACACCAAACATGAGTTTTGATCAAACATGGTGGGTTCGGTGCGCATCTTGTGAAAAAACGATCAGCAAGTTTTGTTGTCGCGAAAATGGCCAGAACGGCCCCCCCGGATGACTTTTGCATAGTTGTTCCGTTCGGAACTGAAACTCCCAAAACATTCGAAACATGAGTTTTGGGCAAATAGGGGTACCTTCGTCATGAAAAATTTAGGCGCATGTTTCTGCTATAGCGACTAGAACAGACCTTCCGCGCGAGTTTCGCATGGTTGTTTCAACAAAAACTGAAACTCTAGAAATGCACTGAACATGACTATTAGGCCAAATGGGGAGGATGGCGTTCGTTGCGAAAAATCAACCCAAAGTTGTTAGTGCAAAACTGGCTAGAACGGCCAGCCCAGTCAAGTTTCGCTTAGTTGTCGTGACCGAAACTATATCTCTCCAAACACACCAAACATGAGTTTTTGTCAAACGGGGTTGGTTCGGTGCGCACCTTGTGAAAAACGATTAGCAAGTTTTGTTGTCGCAAAAATGGCCAGAACGGCCCTCCCGAATGACTTTTGCATTTTTGTTCCGTTCGAAACCGAAACTCCCAAAATGTTCTAAACATGAGTTTTGGGCAAATTGGGGTACGTTCGTCGTGAAAAATTAAGGCGCATGTTTTTTCCTATAGCGACCAGAACAGATCTTCCACGCGAGTTTTGCATTTGTGTTCTGACAAAAACTGAAACTTCCAAAACACACTGAACATAATTGTTAGGCCAAATGGGAAGGATTGCGTTCGATGCGAAAAAATCAACACAAAGTTGTTAGTGCAAAACTGGCTAGAACGGCTCGTCCAATCAAGTTTTGTATAGTTGTCGCAATCGAAACTAATACTCTCAAAACACAGCAAACATGAGTTTTGGTCAAACATGGTGGGTTCGGTGCGCGTCTTGTGAAAAAACGATCAGCAAGTTTTGTTGTCGCAAAAATGGCCAGAACAGCCCTCCCGGACTACTTCTGCATAGTTGTTCCGTTCGCAACTGAAACTCCCAAAACATTCAAAACATGAGTTTTGGGCAAATAGACATACCATCATTGCAAAAAAATTAGGCGCTTGTCTTTTTGCTATAGCGACCAGAATAGACCTTCCACGCGAGTTTCGCATGGTTGTTCCAACAAAAACTAAAACTCCTGAAACACACCAAACATGACTGCTAGGCCAAATGGGGAGGATTGCGTTTGTTGCGAAAAAATCAACTCAAAGTTGTCAGTGCAAAACTGGCTAGAACGGCTAGCCCAGTCAAGATTCGCATATTTGTCGCGACCGAAACTATAACTCCCAAAACACACCAAACAAGAGTTTTTGGTCAAACGGGGTGGGTTCGGTGCGCGCCTTCTGAAAAAACGATCAGCAAGTTTTGTTGTCGCAAAAATGGCTAGAACGGCCCTCCCGGACGACTTTTGCATAGTTGTTCCATTCAGAACCAAAACTCCCAAAACGGTCCGAACATGAGTATTGCGAAAAATTTAGGTGCATGTTTTTTGCTATAGCGACCAGAACAGACCTTCCGCTTGAGTTTCGCATGGTTGTTCCGACCAAAACCGAAACTCTTGAAATGCACTAAACATGACTATTAGGTGAAATGAGTAGGATCGCGTTCGATGCGAAAAAATCATCTCAAAGTTGTTAGTGCAAAACTGGCTAGAACGGCCGGCCTAGTGATGTTTCGCATATTTGTCGCGATCGAAACTGAAACTCCCAAAACACACCAAACATAAATTTTTGGTCAAACGGGGTGGGTTTAGTGCGCGCCTTGTGAAAAAACGATCAGCAAGTTTTGTTGTCGAACGGCCCTCCCGCACGACTTTTGCATAGTTGTTCCGTTCGGAACCGAAACTCCCAAAACGTTCCAAACATGAGTTTTGGGAAAATTGAGGTACGTTCGTCGCGAAAAAATTGGGCGCATGTTTTTTTGCTATAGCGACCAGAAGAGATCTTCCACGCGAGTTTCGCATGGTTGTTCCAACAAAAACCAAAACTCCCGAAATGCACCGAACGTGACTGTTAGGCCAAATGGGGAAGATTGCGTTTGCTGCGAAAAAATCAACACAAAGTTGTTAGTGCAAAACTGGCTAGAACGGCCGGCCCAGTCAAGTTTCGCATATTTGTTGCGACCGAAACTGAAACCCCCAAAACACACCAAACATGAGTTTTTTGTCAAACGGGGTGGGTTCGGTGCGCGCCTTGTGAAGAAATGAGCAGCAAGTTTTGTTGTCGTAAAAATGGCCAGAACGGTCATCCCGGACGACTTTTGCATAGTTGTTCCGTTCAGAACCGAAACTCCCAAAAGGTCCAAACTTGAGTTTTGGGCAAACTGGGATACGTTCGTCGGGAAAAATTTAGGCGCATGTTTTTTTGCTATAGCGGCCAGAACGGACCTTCTGCGCGAGTTTCGCATGGTTGTTCTGACCAAAACCGAAACTCCCGAAATGCACTAAACATGACTATTACGTGAGATGGGGAGGATTGCGTTCGATGCGAAAAAATCAACTCAAAGTTGTTAGTGCAAAACTGGCTAGAACGGCCAGCCCAGTCAAGTTTCGTATAGTTGTCGCGACCGAAACTAATACTCTCAAACACACCAAGCATGAGTTTTTGGTCAAACATGGTGGGATTGGTGCGCGCCTTGTGAAAAAATGATCAGCAAGTTTTGTTGTCACAAAATGGCCAAAACGGCCCTCCCGGATGACTTTTGCATAGTTGTTCCATTCGGAACCGAAACTCCCAAAACGTTCCAAACATGAGTTTTAAGCAAATAGGGGTATGTTCGTCGTGAAAAATTTAGGCGCATGTTTTTTTGCTAAAGCGACCAGAACAAACCTTCCGCACGAGTTTCGCAAGGTTGTTCCGACAAAAACCAAAACTCCTGAAATGCACTGAACATAACTGTTAGGCCAAATGGGGAGGATTGCGTTCGATGTGAAAAAATCAACTCAAAGTTGTTAGTGCAAAACTGGGTTGAGCGGCCCATCCAGTCAAGTTTCGTATAGTTGTAGCGACCGAAACTAATACTCTCAAAACAACCAAACTTGAGTTTTTGGTCAAACACAGTGGGATCGGTGCGCGCCTTGTGAAAAAACGATCAGCAAGTTTTGTTGTCACAAAAATGGCCAAACATGGTGGGATCGGTGCGCGTCTTGTGAAAAAACGATCAGCAAGTTTTGTTGTCGAAAAATGGCCAGAACGGCCCTCCTGAACGACTTTTGCATAGTTGTTCCATTCGGAACCAAAACTCCCAAAACGGCCCGAGCATGAGTTTTGGGCAAACTGGGATACGTTCGTCGCGAAAAATTTAGGAGCATGTTTTTTTTGCTACAGCGACCAGAACAATCCTTCTGCGCGAGTTTCGCCTGGTTGTTCTGACAAAAACCAAAACTCCCGAAATGCACTGAACATAACTGTTAGGCCAAATGGGGAGGATTGCGTTCGATGCGAAAAAATCAACTCAAAGTTGTTAGTGCAAAACTGGCTTGAACGGCCCGTCCAGTTAAGTTTTGTATAGTTGTCGCGACCGAAACTAATACTCTCAAAACACACCAAACTTGAGTTTTGGTCAAACATGGTGGGTTCGGTGCGTGTCTTGTGAAAAAAACGATCAGCATGTTCTGTTGTCGCAAAAATGGCCAGAACGGCCCTCCCGGATGAAGATGGCCAGAACGGCCCTCCCGGACGACTTTTGCATAGTTGTTCCGTTCGGAACCGAAACTCCCAAAACATGAGTTTTGGGAAAATAGGAATACGTTCGTCGTGGAAAATTTAGGCGCATGTTTTTTGCTATAGCGACCAGAACAGACCTTCCGCGCGAGTTTCGCATAGTTGTTCTGACAAAAACCGAAACTCTAGAAATGCACTGAACATGACTGTTTGGCCAAATGGGGAGGATTGCGTTCGTTGCAAAAAAAATCAACTCAAACTTGTGAGTGCAAAACTGGCTAGAACGGCCGGCCCAGTGAAGTTTCGCATATTTGTCGCGACCGAAACTAAAACTCCCAAAACACACCAAATATGAGTTTTTGGTCAAACGGGTGGTTTCAGTGCACGCCTTGAGAAAAAACGATCAGCAAGTTTTGTTGTCACAAAAATGGCCAGAACGGCCATCCCGCACAACTTTTGCATAGTTGTTCCATTCGGAACCAAAACTCCCAAAATGTTCCAAACATGAGTTTTGGGCAAATTGGGGTACGTTCGTCGCGAAAAATTTAGGCGCATGTTTTTTTTGCTATAGCGACCAGAACAGATCTTCCACGCGAGTTTCGCATGGTAGTTCCAACAAAAACCAAAACTCCTGAAATGCACCGAACATGACTGTTAGGACAAATGGGGAGGATTGTGTTTGTTGCGAAAAAAACAACTCAAAGTTGTTAGTGCAAAACTGGCTAGAACTGCCGGCCAAGTCAAGTTTCGCATAGTTGTCGCGACTGAAACTATAACTCCCAAAACACACCAAACATGAGTTTTTGGTCAAACAGGGTGGGTTCGGTGCGCGCCTTCTGAAAAAACGACCAGCAAGTTTTGTTGTCGCAAAAATGGCCAGAACGGCCCTCCCGGACGACTTTTGCATAGTTGTTCCATTCGGAACTAAAACTCCCAAAACGGCCCGAACATGAGTTTTGGGCAAACTGGGATACATTCATCGTGAAAAATTTAGGTGCATGTTTTTTGGCTATAGCGACCAGAACGGACCTTCCGCTTGAGTTTCGCATGGTTGTTCCGACCAAAACCGAAACTCCTGAAATGCACTAAACATGACTATTAGGTGAAATGAGGAGAATTGTGTTCGATGCAGAAAAATCAACTCAAAGTTGTTAGTGCAAAACTGGCTAGAACGGCCGGCCCAGTGATGTTTCACATATTTGTCGCGATCGAAACTAAAACTCCCAAAACACACCAAATATGAGTTTTTGGTCCAACGGGGTGGGTTCAGTGCACGCCTTGTGAAAAAAACGACCAGCAAGTTTTGTTGTCACAAAAATGGCCAGAACGGTCATCCCGCACGACTTTTGCATAGTTGTTCCATTCAGAACCGAAACTCTCAAAATGGTCCAAACATGAGTTTTGGGCAAATTGGGGTACGTTCGTCGCGAAAAATTTAGGCGCATGTTTTTTTGCTATAGCGACCAGAACAGATCTTCCACGCGAGTTTCGCATGGTAGTTCCAACAAAAACCAAAACTCCCGAAATGCACCGAACATGACTGTTAGGCCAAATGGGGAGGATTGTGTTTGTTGCGAAAAAATCAACTCAAAGTTGTTAGTGCGAAACTGGCTAGAACGGCCGGCCCAGTCAAGTCTCGCATAGTTGTCGCGACCGAAACTATAACTCCCAAAACACACCAAACATGAGTTTTTGGTCAAACGGGGTGGGTTCGGTGCGCGCCTTCTGAAAAAACGATCAGCAAGTTTTGTTGTCGAAAAATGGCCAGAACGGCCCTCCCGGACGACTTTTGCATAGTTGTTCCATTCGGAACCAAAACTCCCAAAACGGCCCGAGCATGAGTTTTGGGCAAACTGGGATACGTTCATCGCGAAAAATTTAGGTGCATGTTTTTTTGCTATAGCGACCAGAACGGACCTTCCGCTTGAGTTTCGTATGGTTGTTCCGACCAAGACCGAAACTCCTTAAATGCACTAAACATGAGTATTAGGTGAAATGAGGATAATTGCGTTCGATGCAAAAAAATCAACTCAAAGTTGTTAGAGCAAAACTGGCTGGAACGGCCGGCCCAGTGATGTTTCACATATTTGTCGCGATCGAAACTGAAACTCCCAAAACACACCAAATATGAGTTTTTGGTCAAACGGGGTGGGTTCAGTGCACGCCTTGTGAAAAAACGATCAGCAAGTTTTATTGTCACAAAAATGGCCAGAACGGCCATCCCGCACGACTTTTGCATAGTTGTTCCATTCGGAACCGAAACTCCCAAAAAGATCCAAACATGAGTTTTGGGCAAATTGGGGTACGTTCGTCGTGAAAAATTTAGGCGCATGTTTTTTTTGCTATAGCGACCAGAACAGATCTTCCACGCGAGTTTCGTATGGTAGTTCCAACAAAAACCAAAACTCCCGAAATGCACCGAACATGACTGTTAGGCCAAATGGGGAGGATTGTGTTTGTTGCGAAAAATCAATTCAAAGTTGTTAGTGCAAAACTGGCTAGAACGGCCGGCCCAGTCAAGTTTCGCATAGTTGTCGCGACCGAAACTATAACTCACAAAACACACCAAACATGAGTTTTTGGTCAAACGGGGTGGGTTCGGTGCGCGCCTTCTGAAAAAACGATCAGCAAGTTTTGTTGTCGCAAAAATGGCCAGAACGGCCCTCCCGGACGACTTTTGCATAGTTGTTCCATTCGGAACCAAAACTCCCAAAACGGCCCGAACATGAGTTTTGGACAAACTGGGATACGTTCATCGCGAAAAATTTAGGTGCATGTTTTTTTGCTATAGCGACCAGAACGGACCTTCCGCTTGAGTTTCGCATGGTTGTTCTGACCAAAACCGAAACTCCTGAAATGCACTAAACATGACTATTAGGTGAAATGAGGAGAATTGCGTTCGATGTGCAAAAATCAACACAAAGTTGTTAGTGCAAAACTGGCTAGAACGGCCCGTCCAGTCAAGTTTCGTATAGTTGTCGCGATCAAAACTAATACTCTCAAAGCACAACAAACATGAATTTTGGTCAAACATGGTGGGTTCGGTGCGTGTCTTGTGAAAAAATGATCAGCAAGTTCTATTGTCGCAAAAATGGCCAGAACGGCCCTGCCAGACGAAGATGGCCAGAACGGCCCTCCCAGACGACTTTTGCATAGTTGTTCCGTTCGGAACCGAAACTCCCAAAACATTCAAAACATGAGTTTTGGGCAAATAGGAATACGTTCGTCATGGAAAATTTAGGCACATGTTTTTTTGCTATAGCGACCAGAACAGACCTTCCGCGCGAGTTTCGCATAGTTGTTCTGACAAAAACCGAAACTCCAGAAATGCACTGAACATGACTGTTTGGCCAAATGGGGAGGATTGCGTTCGTTACAAAAAAAATCAACTCAAACTTGTTAGTGCAAAACTGGCAAGAACGGCCAGCCCAGTGAAGTTTCGCATATTTGTCGCGACCGAAACTGAAACTCCCAAAACACACCAAATATGAGTTTTTAGTCAAACGGGGTGGGTTCAGTGCACACCTTATGAAAAAACGATCAGCAAGTTTTGTTGTCACAAAAATGGCCAGAACGGCCATGCCGCACGACTTTTGCATAGTTGTTCCATTCGGAACCGAAACTCCCAAAATGTTCCAAACATGAGTTTTGGGCAAATTGGGGTACGTTCGTCGCGAAAAATTTAGGCGAATGTTTTTTTGCTATAGCGACCAGAACAGATCTTCCACGCGAGTTTCGCATGGTTGTTCCAACAAAAGCCAAAACCCCCGAAATGCACTGAACATGACTGTTAAGCCAAATGGGGAGGATTGTGTTTGTTGCGAAAAAATCAACTCAAAGTTGTTAGTGCAAAACTGGCTAGAACGGCCGGCCCAGTCAAGTTTCGCATAGTTGTCGCGACCGAAACTATAACTCCCAAAACACATCAAACATAAGTTTTTGTCAAACGGGGTGGGTTCGGTGCGCGCCCTGTGAAAAAACGATCAGCAAGTTTTGTTGTCGCAAAAAAATGGCCAGAATGGCCCCCCCGGATGACTGTTGCATAGTTGTTCCGTTTGGAACTGAAACTCCCAAAACATTTGAAACATGAGTTTTGGGCAAATAGGGGTACCTTCGTCATGAAAAATTTAGGCGCATGTTTCTGCTATAGCGACTAGAACAGACCTTCCGTGCGAGTTTTGCATGGTTGTTCCAACAAAAACTGAAACTCTAGAAATGCACTGAACATAACTATTAGGCCAAATGGAGAGGATGGCGTTCGTTGCAAAAAATCAACCCAAAGTTGTTAGTGCAAACTGGCTAGTACGGCCAGCCCAGGCAAGTTTCGCATAGTTGTCGTGACCGAAACTATATCTCTCAAAACACACCAAACATGAGTTTTTGTCAAACGGGGTTGCCTCGGCGCGCACCTTGTCGCAAAAATGGCCAGAATAGCCCTCCTTGACGATTTTTGCATAGCTGTTACGTTCGGAACCAAAACACCCAAAACGTTCCAAACATGAATTTTGGGCAAATTGGGGTACGTTCGTCACGAAAAATTTAGGTGCATGTTTTTTGCTATAGCGACCAAAACAGACCTTCCACGTGAGTTTCGCATGTGTGTTCCGACAAAAACCAAAACTCACAAAATGCACTGACCATAACTGTTTGGCCAAACGGGGAGGATTGCGTTCGATACGAAAAAATCAACACAAAGTTGTTGGTGCAAAACTGGCTAGAACGGCCCGTCCAATCAAGTTTCGTATAGTTATCGTGATCTCAAAACTAATACTCTCAAATCACACGAAACATGAGTTTTGGTCAAACATGGTGGGTTCGGTGCGCGTCTTGTGAAAAAACGATCAGCAAGTTTTGTTGTCACAAAAATGGCCAGAACGGCCCTCCCGGATGACTTTTGCGTAGTTGTTCCGTTCAGAACCGAAACTCCCAAAACATTCGAAACATGAGTTTTGGGCAAATAGGAATATGTTCGTCGCGGAAAATTTAGGCGCATGTTTTTTTGCTATAGCGACCAGAACAGACCTTCCGCGTGTGTTTCGCATAATTGTTCTAACAAAAACCAAAACTCCAGAAATGCACTGAACTTGACTGTTAGGCCAAATGGGGAGGATTGCGTTCGTTGCGAAAAAATCAACTCAAAGTTGTTAGTGCAAAACTGGCTAGAACGGCCGGCCCAGTGAAGTTTCGCATATTTGTCGCGACGGAAACTAAAACTCCCAAAACACACCAAACATGAGTTTGTGGTTAAACGGGGTGGGTTCGGTGCGCGCCTTGTGAAAAAACGATCAGCAAGTTTTGTTGTCGCAAAAATGGCCAGAACGGCCCCCCGGACGACTTTTGCATAGTTGTTCCGTTTGAAACTGAAACTCCCAAAACATTCGAAACATGAGTTTTGGGCAAATAGTGGTACCTTCGTCATGAAAAATTTAGGCGCATGTTTCTGCTATAGCGACTAGAAAAGACCTTTCGCGCGAGTTTTGCATGGTTGTTCCAACAAAAACTGAAACTCTAGAAATGCACTGAACATGACTATTAGGCCAAATGGGGAGGATGGCGTTCGTTGCGAAAAATCATCCCAAAGTTGTTAGTGCAAAACTGGCTAGAACGGCCAGCCCAATCAAGTTTCGCATAGTTGTCGTGACCGAAACTATATCTCTCAAAACACACCAAACATGAGTTTTTGTCAAACGGGGTTGGTTCGGTGCGCACCTTGTGAAAAACGATCAGCAAGTTTTGTTGTCGCAAAAATGGCCAAAACGGCCCTCCCGAACGACTTTTGCATTGTTGTTCCGTTCAAAACCGAAACTCCCAAAATGTTCCAAACATGAGTTTTGGGCAAATTGGGGTACGTTCATCGTGAAAAATTTAGGCGCATGTTTTTTCCTATAGCGACAAGAACAGACCTTCCACACGAGTTTTGCATTTGTCTTCTAACAAAAACTAAAACTTCCAAAATGCATTGAACATAACTGTTAGGCCAAATGGGGAGGATTGCGTTCGATGCGAAAAAATCAACACAAAGTTGTTAGTGCAAAACTGGCTAGAACGGCTCGTCCAATCAAGTTTTGTATAGTTGTCGCGATCGAAACTAATACTCTCAAAACACAGCAAACATGAGTTTTGGTCAAACATGGTGGGTTCGGTCCGCGTCTTGTGAAAAAACGATCAGCAAGTTTTGTTGTCGCAAAAATGGCCAGAACGGCCCTCCCAGACGAAAATGGCTAGAACGGCCCTCCCGGAC
>DXKC01006088.1:0-12653 GCA_031170775.1 Cymbopogon citratus
CTTTTGGAGCTGTTGCTTGGTCAAATTTTCTTAGTTGGTGAATGCTAACTTTGCTATAATGGGAAACATCTGCTCCTGTAAAACAATACATAAAGTAAGTAGAACAAACTAACTATAAGAGAAATAATCAATCAGATACCTTAATGATGCAACATCATTCATAAAAATGATAAACTAGGAAAACAAACATCTATTACCTATTTTATCGAAGCTTAAGTGCATCTCCAAGACCAAAATTAGCATTACTTTGATGTCCCTTTCTACCCAGAGGATTATCTCCCTTCTGCATCATGGCAACAAACTCATTGTAGTCAATCCGTCCATCCTGCAAAACACATGGTGGATGAATTACACATTGTTTCTACCAATCTTAACAGGAATAGAAAATCTGGTCTACTTACATTATCCTGATCAATGTCCCCAATAATATCCTCAAGTCGGGTATCGCCTATACCGAACTCCTCACATGCCTTTTGGAGCTCATCTTGAGTTATGTAACCACTGCCATCTTTGTCAAAGTATGAGAAAGCAGCAAAGAGCTTATCCTCCTTTTCAACTTTGTTTATATGCAAAGTTGCAGCAATGAACTCCCCATAATCAATTGTGCCACTATTGTCGATATCCGCCTGATATTTTCATGAAATGTGCTTCAACTGAGTTGGTCCATAAAGTGCAATGATGGTCATCAGAGAATTAAAGTATCACTACTGTTTCAATAAACTTCCCAAAAATAAATCTCATATACTTGGTAATACGATTAAGCTTTCCTTGTAATGTGGCACTTTTCTTTTTCACCAAAACATGACAAAGTGTTGAAGCTAATTGGATTCAAAAGTAGGCAAGGCTAGAAAAAATTAATGAGATTATTCTTAAACTTATTATTAACATTACTTCATGGTTTAAATGAGACATGGTGACAAAAAATTGGTCTGCCAACTGAAGTTCAAAAAACCGTACAGAATGGGAATGAATATGGGGTGATCATCTTGGAATACTTACTGCTTCCATTAGAGCATTAATTTCTGAGTCCATCAAATTAGCACCAACTCTCTGCAAGCCAGTTTTTAGTTCCTCCATTGTGATATGACCACTATTGTCAGCGTCAAGCATTTTGAACATTTCTCTTAATCCTGCAATTTCTTCTTCAGATAAACTCTCAGCAATAACCTACAAGCACAAAGAAAATGAACTAGAAATAGCATCGGTATACTGTAGAGATAGACCATTGGCATCATTACTCTTTTTGAAGTAAAGCATCATTACTCACCCTAAGGGCCATTTTCTTTAGTTTATTCATTGCAGAAAATTGTTTCAACCGGCTTAGAACAGCAGAATCAAGAGGCTTGTCAGGAGCAACTCCATCAATACAAACCCAAGGGTGACCTATGAAAACCCAGGTCAATCACTATAGTCAATTTGGTTCAGATGAGGCTAAACAAACTAGGAAAGAATTATTTATTAATCTGGTACATGCATTCATGCTACTCACATAAGGCTTCATGGGCAGTCAATCTCTTCTTTGGATCACGAATAAGCATTTTCCTGACCAAATCCTTTGCACTCTCTGAGATGCTAGGCCAGGGCTCTGACGAAAAGTCCAGGTCACCTTTCAAAACTTGTTCAAATATCCCTTGTTCACTTTCTGCCCCAGAAACCAATAGAAAATTCAATTTTATGCCAACTGTCAATGTCATGTAAAATTTCAATGCAATATTTCACTGAAATGGCTACATATAACCTCACCATCCCAGAATGGAGGGACTCCACTCAAAAGGATATAGATTATGACACCAGCACTCCAGACATCAACCTCACGGCCATAGTATTTTAGCAGAACCTCAGGGGCAACATAGTATGGACTTCCAACAACATCTGTAAACATCTCGCCTGCACAAACAATTATCTTAGTCCAAAATGGCATCAGAAGAATGCAATTTAGGAATTAGGACTGCATGTTGTGTAGAAAGAATGTGATAACATTCGTATGGTTGGTTTCCACCAACTCATATTTCCTTAAAAAAAAACCAGACATAATCTACTGCATATATTTTCATATGTAGATTTGTGCTGAGCATAGAAGCCTGGTGTTAAAACACCTACTGTAAATAAATGTGTAAATGGGTCTATTCTAACTTTCTAAGCCATAGCTGCACCGTTTAAGCCGGCGATTTGTGTAATGTGTCGGGCCATCATGTCGTGGAACCTCGCCATGGCATGACAAACCCTCGTGTACCCAAAAAAAAAAAACAAAAAAACTCTAGCCTCTCTTAATGAAGAACGTGGGTTTCGAAAAAAAAAATGTGGCTGAATGGGATTGAAGATAAGAACACAAGTAGACTTTATTAGGAACTTTATAAGTTTTGGTATTTTGCGTTGATGCTCATCAACTGCAATTTGTAGTGATATTATAACGAGATTGAAGAAAATAAAACCAGTGCTGACTACGTGTTCAGTATAGTTCAGCAGCATAAGTGATCTCAGCATTTTGATTGGTAAAAGTGATGTAACCATTATGTGAAGTGAAGTACATACAGTCTACACACACACACACACACACACACACACACACACACACACACACACACACACACACACACACACACACATACAGTTGTCGTCTTGTCGATCTACATTTTGTTATGACCACATGGTGGCCTCTTGCATGCACGAGGACAGCAGTGCTATCAAAATCCCACATTCTGTAACAACCGTTTGGCAATTGGCACCTCAGTTATCAGTGTTCCACTGACAGGCTCACAATACTATATTTTTCACAATCAGATAAAACCGCATTGATAGTCAAGGAATCGATGCCATATATACCTGGCTTGAAGAAGATGGACAGGCCAAAATCGATGGCTTTGAGGGGCGAGTCCTCCTTTTGATTGACAAACAAGAAATTCTCGGGCTTAAGATCCCTGTGCATCACGCCGAGCGAGTGGCACGCCTCGACGACGCCGACGATCACCCTGGCCAGCTGCGCGGCCGCCTTCTCGGAATAGTGCCCCCTCTGGATGATCCTGTCGAAAAGTTCCCCACCGGCGCAGAGCTCCATGACAAGCTGCACGGCGACGGCGTCCTCGTAGGCGCCGACGATGGAGACAACGTTTGCATGACCCGCGAGGTGATGCATGATCTGGATCTCGCGGCGCACGTCGTCAACATCCTCCTCCGTGAGCAGCTTACGTTTGGCAATGGACTTGCAGGCGAACTCCTTGCCGGTGGCCTTCTCGACGCAAAGGTAGGTGGTGCCGAATTGACCCTGCCCCAACTTCTTGCCAATGGTGTAGAGGTCCTTGAGCCGGGCCGTGTTAACGTCGCGCTTGAGCACGGAGTCCGCGAGGAGGCCCGCGCTCTGGACGCGCTTGACCTTGGGTGCGGGCTTCCTCGCCGGAGGGTTGTCCTGCCCCTGCGCCTGCGTCTGGGAGGCGGCCGGGATCGTCGGTGGCAGGTCGGTGGATCGGGACGAATGGTGGGAGGAATGCTCGGATTCCGGGATGGTGACGGGATCGGGCGCCTTGTCGGAGGCGGGGGAGGAGGGCGGCGGTAGGGCTGGGGCTGCCGCGGGGTCGTCGGCGCGCGGCCGCCACAGGGTGACGTTGGCCAGGAAGCCGTTGCGGCCGGTGGCGCTGGGGCCGACGCAGGTGTTGCCCATCGCCGCGGGGACGCTACACGGACGGCAGCGGCGGCGGCGACGGCGGTGGCGGTGGCATTGGACGCGGGGGCGGCGAGGAGGCGGTTTCCGGTTGGGTGGTTCAGGTTGGATCGACGGGGCGGAAGCGGAGGGAGGGAGGAACCGATGAATGGAAACGGAGCCGAGGTGGGTCCCGGGCAACGGGTTCGTGTGGATGACGTGTGGGTCCGTCGCTTATGGGCCCGTTTGTCAGCGTCCTGCTCCGGCGTTTGGAGGCGAGTGACACCGCGGGATGCGGATCGGGGGTGTTGGGCTCTTGGCGCCAAATCGGATGGCTAATCGCCGTTTCCCCCCACCAAATTCCAATTCGTAGATTTGGAAATTGGACGAGCCGTTTCAGCCTGAATTTAACTTTGATGTGGCAGAATTTAGTTCTACCAAACAAAAAGTGGTGGCATTATTCACTTGCGCAACCAAAATGTTTGCCAATCTTCCAATCCAATTGCTTTTTTTTATGCAATAGCACTTTTTTATAAATTACCTCCTCCATTTTTTTATAAAATAAATTACTAGCATTTATAATATCAAATAAGTATAATTTTTATAGTAAGTAGTATTGGCTTCTCTTGATGGTAACCTATATTGCCAGGGAATAATCAAGTGATTAATGTATGGTTTGTGCGGCTGATAATCGAGATTCGTTGTATGGTGTTTGTGCGACTGATAAGGTGATTAATGTTATTTTGTCACGAGAGAAAAATATTTTTTAACTTTAGTCAGAAGTTCATGGAGCTCGATATTTGATTATTTGTAAAAAAATCAAAATATCTTATAATTTATAAATGGAAGGACTATTATGAATTTTGTGATCCGTAGCAACGCACGGGCAAATTTGCTAGTATCAAATAAGTACAATTTTCATAGTAAGCCTATTTTAAGACATTGTTTCTATTAATTTAGATCAACTCTAGAAAAATTAAAACCTATAATAGTATAGCCTATGGAACGCTGTCAACATGGACTATGGCTATGATACCCATTTCTAGTGACTTTATCTTCAATCGGCTATTTCATGACAATAAAGTGGATATTTACTGGTAGACGGGTGCGTTGCCTCTGCATCAATTACTTCAGGAACACATGAACAAGGCGACCTCGTTCATAGGCAATGGGGAATTGAGAGAATTTGGAAGGAACGGGAGGTGTTCTCCTGTCCGACAAGTTCCCCAGCTTGGAAAAGGGGGAAGATTGTTGTTGTGATAATGGCTTTACATCTACACGTTAGAGTTCCTCTTCCTATATTGTTGTCTCTCATGTGCTCTCCAATATTATTGCCAACACGAACGTACGTGTGGGACGCCGATGACGCCAAGCCTTCGTCAGCGTCGTCAGCACCACCAGAATGCCTGCCATCGTCGTCGCCCCTTGCACTCTTTGCAACAACGCCGGAGCCTCGTTGCCTCTTATGGCCGGCCGGTTGCGTTGAAATTGGGCTGTTCACATCGAATACAAACTCTAAAAGCTTCCAGTGTACAATGCAAGTTATTTAATCCGGATTCAAATTCAACGGCTTTGAACATGCGATCGCATTCCATGTACAGATAACAATGTCGTGGGTGAGCCGGCGCCGTCTCTGCCGCTTAATCAATGCAGTGTAGCCGCAACTCTGAACAGGGCAACGGGGGTTGACGCCTGAGAGATACTGCCGGTGCTGGGTAGCTGAAGTGGAACGCAATTTCCTCTCACTAACTAGGTTGACTTCTCCTTGTTCAATAAAACGACGTACGCCCGGCCTGCTTGGTACATGATCTTTCAAGTTTACACTACTATTACTGCTACTCTTCTAAATTATAGTTCTTCTCCTCCTTCTCTCTTTTTCCGTTCCCCTCGAGTTCGTCTCACATCCGTTATTTGACCAGCAGAAAATCCTGATTCATGAGCTGCAGCCTGCAGTCGTCCACGGAGACAACACAGGCGACGACCATCTTCTAGCGGTCACGGAAGGTAAGAGCAAGACTACGGAGTACTTGTCACTTGAACATTGGGACGGACATTTCAGTTTTCAACCCTCTCCAGCTCCCGTTTCAGTTCTGACATGCAGAAGTTGAATTGTAGATGTGAAGAACCTGGTAAAAGTCATCTGGAAGGGCAGGTACTAACTAACCAATGGCCGATCCAAATCAAAAATTTCACTTTTTTTTCTTTATTTTCTTTGAGAAGATGCATGCGTGAAAATATGTATCAACTTCAAGAATCGAGACAGGATATATAGTTTTTTAATTATAAGCACGAACAAATCAGTCCCAATTAGGACTTCAAAGTTCAAGTTGTATGGGCAAAGTTCATCCACAGCTACTCCACTCAAGTCCACGACGTGACGCCTGCAGATAGTACGTACTACTGTACTTCCTACTACCGGAGAGAGTCAAAAACAAGAAGCTAGCTAGAGTGTTTCGTTTTCGTGAAAAAAGAAAAAGAAAACAGAAGGCAGAGCTAGAACACTACACAGACACAGAGACATCAGGCGCCGACGGCCATCTTCTACCGGTCACAGAAGGTAAAGAGCAAGACTACTTGCCACTTGAACATTGGGACGGACTTCTCAGATTTCAACCCTCTCCAGCTCCCGTTTCAGTTCTGACGCCCAGAGTTGAATTGTACTCGATGTGAAGAACCTGGTAAAAGTCATCTGGAAGGGCAGGTACTTTTACTAACCAATGGCCGATCCAAATCGTTTTCTTTTTTACTTTTTTTTTCTTTCTTTTCTTTGAGAAGATGCATGCATGAAAATATGTATCAACTTCAAGAATCGAGACCGTATATATACTGTACTTCCTACTACCGGAGAGAGTCAAAAACAAGAAGCTAGCTAGAGTGTTTCGTTTTCGTGAAAAAAGAAAAAGAAAACAGAAGGCAGAGCTAGAACACTACACAGACACAGAGAGAGTCTGAAGTCTGAACACCTCGAGCGAACTGTGGACGCGGCCACGTACACTATATATGCGCGCCTGCCGAACAGGGAAAAAAGCAAGGCATCAAGCAATGCAATGCAACCACGACTAACCACTTGTAACCTACCTCCTTGACCAGAGACACCTTCCTTCCTAATGGAACTTCTGACCTTTTCATTCACGAGAGCTGAAGCTGAAGCTGAAGCCGAGTACATGTCAACGGTCACCTGCCGTACTTGACCGGCGACTTTGGACATGTATGCTGTCACACTGCCACACATCACACCGCCACTTGCTCCCGTGCCACTCGCTTCCATCCTCATTGGCTCATCTCCCTCTCCATCTATCTATCTATAAATCCCCTGCGCGTTGCCCTGCACACTCCGTACTCCCTAGAGCACACGTCGCCAGCTGATCGATCGAGCAAAGCACGCGACGCCAGTTGATCGAGAAGCTTTGTGCAGGTGCAGCTAGCTGCCATGACCATGACCGTGGCCGCCGCCATGCCATCCTCGGAGGCGTCGTCGTCTCCTTCCAAGCGAGCAGCTGGCGGCCTCCGAGGGCCGCGGCCACTGCCGCTGAAGGTGTCGTCGTCGTCGTCCCGGGGCTCCTCGCCGCCGACCACGACGTCCAACAAGTCCACCACCAAGAAGCAGCCGGTGATCGTGTACGAGAACACGCCCAAGGTCATCCACGCCAGGCCCCAGGAGTTCATGACCGTCGTGCAGCGGCTCACCGGCAAGCCTCCTGCCACCACGTCGTCGATGTCCTTGCCGCCGTACGTGCCGATCTCGTCCGCAACGGCCGAGGAGGGCGGCGGCGACCCTCTCCTGCTCACGCTCGGCCAGCGCCAGCGGGCCGCGCCGCCGGCGACAGCAACGACGACGTCGTCGCTGCTGCCGTCCCCCATGGCCGCCGGGATGCTCATGTCCCCGGGCTTCATCTTCTCCCCCAACACCATGCAGGCCATCCAGGAGCTCAGCCCCTTGTTCTAATCACAATCTGTTTACTACAGATAGAGTGAGTGTACGAGAATTTTCAGTTTTTTTCTTCGCGCTGTTCGTGCAAAATTTCCACATGCATACATGGTGGGCAAATTTCACACGCACAGCGCGGTTTACTTGCTGCTGCACATTCCATGATGTCACGCAACAGCACTTGTAAATTTTCTTGTTTCCATGTTTTCTTCGTCCTGATATAAGCATCCTGACTAGTTCAGATGTCAGGTGATCATGATATAGAACATATTATAATACATAATTTGTTCTGATCCTCAGCCTCAATTCAATTGTGTTTGATTTTTTTCCAAATAAATTATCATACTTCAAACATTTTGATATGACAGGAGAAATGGTGACTTACCTTCTCGAAAAGTCAATTGTATAAGCATCGGCATCATTGCATCAATGTCAAATAGGCAAGCTACAGTATTTTTCAAACGGTTACCCGTCCCTTCTACATTTATATATGTCTGACTTTTAAGAAGAACCATTCAATAGTAGTGACACTTAAAAATTCCAGTGATCGAAATAAATCCCAACACATAAGAAAATCAAAAGCCAATCTTGCTATGAGATTCAATTAAAAAAGGGCAAATTCCATTTCTCAACTTTCAACTTATACGTCAGTCCAATTTTCACCTTTGATTTACCAAACTAAAATACCATCAACTTTGATTTACCAAACTAAATACCAGGTGTTTTAAGACTATCAAAAACGTGATAACTTTGGTCCTCTTGGTGGTTCCAAATATGATTTTCTGTTTTGTGAAAAATAAAAAACTGATTTAATCTCTAAAAAATTATAACTAATTTATTTTTAATTATAAAAGTGTGAAACTAGCACAATTTATTTTGAAAACTATATTTGTTTGTGATATATTTAGTATTGCTTACAACTTATTTATTTTTGTTCATATTGTTTTATTGCTTGTGGTGGTGCTCATTATTTATTTAATTTAAAAACGAATAAGGTACAAATAACTCTAAATAGAGCAGCAACAAAATGATAACACTTTTACCCAAAAAAATAAAGTATTTTTATATTTTACAGTTCCAAATAAATTAGATGTAAATTTTTAGAGACTAAAACATATTCATTATTTCTAGAAAATCTCAAAAAGAATCAACTGAAGAACATCTGATACCCAATTTCATAGTTCATGGTTGAATATGCAAATGACATGTAAGTTGAGTTGAAAATTGGACTTTACCCACAAAAAGAATAAAAGGACACAGTGCCGATTTTGTTCAGCGCTGGTATTAACTTTCGCGGCAGGGTTCAAATAGTACTAAGTGCTAACCGCAGGGCGAGAATATACACTGGCATCAAACCACCACCACCACCACTCAAAGCAACATCGAGTTTCACAACTTACTATGATGTACACTCTATACAGAGCATGTCAGTTAGCCCCAAATTACAAGCTATTCAAGCCTAGTAGTCTGAACAACACACTATATCGCAGCTCAAAGCTTCAGAACCAAAACGTGCAGCTCAATACTGTACGTGGCAAAAGGAAGAAAGAACAAGAAACATCAAAGAACCAATACACATGCACAATAAGGCTCAATTGTTCAAATCTCTGGATTAAGAGCATTTCGCCATTGGTATGGAGAAGGTCATAGTCATCTTTGCGGCCTTGGCAGACGTTGCCAAGGATTCAACAATGTGGATCTGTCGAGAAGCAGGAGGAGGCCCAGGAATGTAGTCGACAAACCAAAGGTATACCTACGAAATATCCACGGCACCAGTTCAGTTTCGCTTCAGAGTGGAAAGGGCCACTATAGGCGATGCACGATAAAGCCATCATAGATAACCTACTTGATTGTAGAGCTTCTGTTTCTCCAAAATAGTATTGAGAACACCCACTGCAGAAAAGATATCGAAAATAGTTCTTAGTTTTCTCAAGGACGAACCATGGCAATGTAATGGGCATGGAAATTCAGACTACAAGTATCAAATACAACTTCGTATGTTGACAAATTGGAACTGTGATTGTATCAATTTTCAGTACTCAATGCTCTGCAACATGCCTTGACACATTGAAGAAAAATCTAACATGAACAAATGGTTGACTGAAAATAAGCTCAAATGTCTCCAACAGTTTACTCGGCATATTCGGGAACAGTGGTAAATGAAGTCCTCAGTCCACAGTTTCTACCAGAAGGTGTTTGGAAGAACATTTTTGTCTAGTAATTCCATTATGTCCTGCACTAATGGATATTTACTGAGCTGCACATTATGCATATAAGGTAGAACAACATAAATACTTGCTTATGACATCCACACAACTTGAGCATCATTTTGTAAACATCAATGTGGGTGTGTATTAAATTTAACTAAATTATATACCAATACGATTATGTGCAAACAACCAACTGTTACTCATATACCGTCAATGGATATGGATACTCAAGGAGAATATAAATATCCCAGGAGCAACACTGTCTACTTTCTAGGAATCAACTGCAGAAATGGATCTTAACTTAATTGCACAACACACATATGGGGTACAATAATATGAGAATTGATAACTTCCAAGTGCCCCCAAACAACTAAAGCAAAAGTTTGTAAACTTAATACTGATGCTTTAATAGATCTGACCCAAAAAGTGCAACATATTTCTGCCTTGAGTACTTTTCCACGAACCAAAACCACATAAAACTTAAATAATAAATTTCTTTTCAACACTTTGAATTTTGAAGCAATTTGAGTTTTACAGAAGCACTTCACTTTGCAAATTCACCCTACAAGTCCAATCAAGAATGCCAAAGCACTCAAATGAAATCAAAAGGTGGACCATGTAGTCCTCTCCCTCATTACTGATCCTAAGAAAAAAGCATGCTAAACCCCTAATTTTGTGTCATCAGGCCACTCTACCTTATAACACTTCAGTTCACCTGACCCTAAAAGACTATTTCCTCTAAGCCACAGCAAGAAATCACCGAATTATATGGCTCTTTCTGAACATTAAAATGTCAAGGACCTATACTTGTCAACATTCCATTTTATAAAAGACAGCAGGAAAATCTTTCTACCAAGTCAATCCCAGCAATGTGACTGAATTACTCCAAATGTGCCCAACATAGCACCTTTAACTAACGAAATTGATGTTACTTAGTCAGAAAAAAGGTCAATAACAATGACCAATATGGTTAGCAAATGTAGTATACCTTGCAAATCCTGAGCACTGAAAAACTGCCAGCAGGGACGACTGCTTTCTTCACAATGGCCCTCTGCTCAGCAACCATCTCCCAGCAGAGCCGCCGCGCCATCTCCCTGGCCATCACCAGCTGCGCCCTCTCCGCCCGCAGCGCAGAGATCTCCCTCCGCAGTGCCACCCTGTCCGCCTCCAGCGCCTCGACCCTTGCATACAATCCCCCGGAGTTCCCATCGCCCACATACTCTGCCACCACAGACGTAGCTGGTTTCGTTGTGCTCGCGCAGGTAACATCCACCGTGTACTCGAATTCCTTCTCCACGGGAGACGACGGCTCCTCCTCCTCGTCATCCTCCTCATCGCGGCCGTTGCCAACGACTATGGCTTTCACCTCCAAGCCACTACTCGAATCGCGGGCGTTCCGCTCCACCTCACGCCCGGTGACGTCGATCTGCTCGACCTCTTCGGCGCCCACCTCCTCATACGACTCCTCATCCTCCTCCTCGTCGGTGAAGGAGTCCGGGTCGATGCCGTAAGACTGGAGACGAGAGTGGTAGGACGCGGCGAGGTCAGAGAGCGAGGCGAGCTCCTCCTGCACCTCGCGCTCCCGGTCCTCACGGCCCTCGGCGTAGCGCTTGAACTGGCGGGCCTCCATCTGCGCGGCGGCCTTCTCCCGCTGCAGGCGCTCGATCATGAGCATGGCCTCGCTGGCCGCCGTCTCCGCGGAGGCCCGCTCGGCGTCGAGCTCCTGCCGCAGGCCCCGCGCCGACTCCTCCGCGGCCTCCTTCTCCCCGCGCAGCCGCGCCGCCGCCGCCTCCAGCTCCTCCACCCGCCGGATCAGCTCCTCCACCGCCGCCGGCGCCGCCTCCCCTGCCCCTGCCCCCGGACCCGCCTTGGGCGAGAGTTCTGGTGACCGCGCCGGCGGACGCCGCTTCAGGGACCGCCGCGACGGCGACGGGTCCAAGACCGGATCCATGGAGGCATGAAGTACGCGCCCGGGGTCTCGCGTTTCCCAAGTCGCAACCCTCGATCCCGCCGCCGCTGCCGCCGTCGGGAGCTATCGGTTGGCGGGCGGCAGCGCGGTAACGGAGCGCCGCGGCCTCGTGCTGTGACAGTGAGGCGACGGCGAGGTGGCTGGTGCGTCTGTTGGAAGCGACGTGAGCTAGGCTGGAGCAGCTGGATTAGGAGCGAGCCGAGCAGGCAGAAGCAGCACTGGAATTGAATAATTCGCCGAGATGTGATTGGGCTCCGGCCACGTCGCCGTCCGCCAAACAAACCGTTTGCTTTCCGTCGCCGTGGAAGCAAAGCGAGGAGGGCGCGGGAGCGAGGCGGGTGGAGGCGGAGCAGGGGAGGGGAGCAGAGCAAAGGCGAGAAATGGAAGGGAAAGGCACGGCGGGGCGGAGCTGGTGCGGGTCATGATTCGGTGTCACCGCTCCCACTATGCGGAAATGTGGCAGGCCACTAACCGCGGAAAGTGGTGCGGGGAAAGAATTCGGTGCGAACTTCACGTCGGCATGAGACGATAGCTCGCCACGGGGGAGTCTCGTGTGATTTTTCGCGGCCACTTGCGAGTGGAATTCTAGTCGTGCTCGTACGCCGATCGAGTACGTGGCGAGGTTGTACGTGAAATGGTGGTGGAAACCAGCGGCTGGGTTTCGCGGTTCGGCGACGGAAATGGCGCCGCCGGCTCGCGGAAACTGCTGCGTTTCGTCATTTTCGATTTTTCGTGGGGTCGCCGCGCCGGCGGCGGCTGATTGTTTCGTTGCTTCTTCTCCTCCCTCCGGCCGGGTCAATGATTCGTCGGGAACAGGTCAGGGGGACGAAGACGGGTGTAAGCGTCGCGTTGACGACGGTTGTGCACGTTGATGGATTAATTAATCGGCGAGATTTTTTTCACGAACATGTC
>DXKC01006101.1:0-10199 GCA_031170775.1 Cymbopogon citratus
CTACATCGGTATCTGTGCGCTTGCGGATCTTTTTCTGTGTGCAGTAACAAACACCAACACGGAGCTTGTGGATGGCCCAACTCATGGTGTGAGCAGTTCTTGGCGAGTCACCGCGTCGGAGCGACGAAGAATCAGCCACTAGAGAGCAATTGGTCCTTGCGCGGATCAAGGGGAGCGAGGGTGCTCCAATGAGGACTAGTGGGGAGTGGCGACTCTCCGATACCTCAGAAAAACATCGCCGTGTTACTTGCCCCTTTACTTTCCGCATTTACTTTCTAGCAATTACATTCTTATCTTTACATTCCTTGAAATGCCATGCTAGAATAGGATTGGAACTTGGGTGCAAAACTTTTGTCGGTAGAATCATTAGGAACACACCTAGGCACCGGTGGGTGAATATGGGCTAGTAGGTTTAAATTCCTCTTAAATTTTTAAAATTAGCCCAATTCACCCCCTCTTGGGCATCTTGATCCTTTCACAGTACACTACAAGAAACTTGCTAATCCGTGATGATTTCTCGATGATGAATTTACAAAACGTCACTACAGATCACTGGCAGGTGTAATCCGTGATGAAATTCATTTTTTCATCATGGATGAGCCCACTGGATATTCACAGCCCGCTAACTCGTGACGATTTTATCAGGATCGTCACCATGTATGATTTGAATTCGTCATGCTCTAGTTAGCCCAAATAGTAGGCCCGCTATCAATTTAGTGCAAAATAAAATAGAAATGTGATTGTAAAAAGTATCAAACTTAAAAGACAAATTGTTAAATTATTTGAAATAAAGTAATTTTTGTTACATGTATACTCGAGTTGGCCCAATCCAGCAATATAGTTTTTTGCCCCACTTGCTATTCACTCGAGTTGGCCCAGTCCAGCAATATATTTTTTCCCCACTTGCTATTTACTCGAGTTGGCCCAGCCCAGCAATAGAGTTTTTTTGTTGAGAACAGCCTAGCAGTAGAGTTGGCGTGGCCCAATATTTTTGTTTGTAATGAAAATAAATTGAAACAAAAAAAAAGTGAGCCCATGGGAGTCGAACCTTAGACTTCAATCATAGCAACGAACGGCCTGAAGGAAGAATATTTTGATCCTTTTCCACTGCATTTGGTTACAAAAACTTCTCCTGTCAAATGCATGACTAACGAACAGTGGATGAAACTTGTAGGATTATGGAAGAGTCCCAAAAAGATGGCATGTTTTCTCTAAAAAATAGATTGTTCCCTTGTACAAGCAATTCTGTCACTAACCTTAAATTTTTTTGGTCTTTGGTGTAGGAGACATGCCAAAAGAACAAAGGCAATCGAGCAAAGGTTAAGTACCATCATACTACTGGCTGTCGTGCCTACATGGTCTATGCTGAAAATTTGATAAGTTAACCATGTCCATTGTGTTGCTGCACATATATAAATGCCAAATGGAAAATCTGTATTGTTGTATAAATCTAAGCTGCACATATCTAAATGGCCGTATTTTGGCATCTATATAAATGGCATTTGTTTGGCATTTATAAATCATTGCTGCACATATATAAATCTTTGTTGCTCTAGGAGAAATTGTGGTTGTGTTGATGAGTGAGCTGCTGCTAGTTACAAGCAAATTGTGGGTGTGTTGGTCTTGTCAAATTTTATCATCCAATCTGATTATAGATACATTTGTTGAGTACTAGCATTATGGGACAAAAATTTTGTCAAGTGATTTCATTTTAGATGGGTGGATGCTTGTGCAGGCTGTGGAGATGTAACTAAAGATTTTGGCAGAGGCATAACTCAGTTCTGTATGGAATAGATTTTGCTTGGTTCCACATGAGTTGCTGCTACTTATTTTCTTATATGAACTGTAGTCCTACTATATGTGCATGCCTAATTTTCTATTGGTATGCATGATTCTGTCCTGATTTTGTGACCACTGACTTGATGCATATAAATGTTGTTTTTAGGGAGACAAATACAATCATGAAGAACCTAATGCATTTGATTTGTTCAAGGAGTTCCACTACAACAAGAAAAAAATGCTATGCCCCTACTGTACAGGAGGCTATTGTAAGATGACTTTCAGACTTTGCTCCTTGTGATGCTATTTTTTAGTTCTCTCATCACCAACCATGTTTGCCACTTGCTTGCTAGACGCAAATGGAAAACAAGCTGTCTACAACAACAGAAGGTGAAGAACTCAAGTCTGCGGCTCAAGTTGTTGGTGAGGTGCTTGCTGAAAACACCAAGAATAATAAGTTCTTGCAGAATGTGGGGTTGAAGAATGCCCAACCTAGATCCAGTGAGAAAAAACTAAGGTAGAATTGGAAGCAGAGAGAAGGGAGAATGATCAGCTTCAAGGACTGGTGGCTGATTTGATAAGGAAAGTAGAAGAACCTGAGAATGCAAGGATTATGGACCGAGAGGAGATGAAGAGGGCTCAGTCTAAGATGGAAGCAAAACTTGATCGTTTGCTCAGTCAAGTTCCACCAAGACATGCATGGTGCTATATCTTACTAACTTCATACATTTTGCTTCTAAGTTGTGTCAAGACAATTTCGACCAAGTTAACCTATATGTGCTATCTTTTGGTGCTGCTGCTGGACGCATTTTGCAGCAGCTCCTAGATTCATTTTGTGGCTTCTGCTGCTTGCATTTTGGTGCTGTTGTTGCTTGCCTTTTGCATCTACAGCTGCATGGATTAAGCTACTGGAATGTGATGTAAACTATAAGATTGATGAGGTGTTGGATGAAATCCGTGTAATGTTGTTTGGATGGAACCATAATACTATTTATTTGATGTGTTGTGCAATTATCAGCATGGGTTGTGTATATGTGTTGTATGTGTGCGAATGAGCTGTGTATATGGGCTATAATTGATGATGAAATTGGCTTCTAAATGGGCTGTAATTGATAATAGAATTGGGCTTTCAAATGGCTGAAATGGGCTGTGAAAATAGCTGAAACTGGACTACTAAATGGCTACAAATGGGTTAATAAAGTAGCTGGAAAAGGCTACGAAAGTAGCTAAAATTGGGCTAAAAATTGGCCCATTTAGATTTTGGTCCATTTCTAGATGGGCTGAGGTACCTAGCCACATCATCACCCACGTAAGCATCCACGTATGCCTTCATAATGACATGGCAATTCATCCATGGCATTATTTTTTCGTCACAGCAAATGGACTTGGGCTGGGCTAACTAGTCCTTGGGCTCTACCGTGACGATTTAAGATCATCACCGTTTTCGCTAATCCGTGATAATTTCTTACATAATGTCATGGAGGTTAATTGGTGATGCTCAATCCGCGATGATATCTAAATCATCATGGATGTTGTTTGGTGATGTTTTTTTTTGATCCGTGATGAAAACAATTCATCACGGATTAGCAGGATTCTTGTAGTGGTAGGGGCTGTGGGACATAGTGATCTTGTGCTAGTGCCCTGTGGTGGAGCACGTGCCTGGTGATTACTTGTCTTGCTGCTATCATCTGGAAGCCTTCTAAACAAGTATTGTTTTCCTTGTTATATTCATATTTTAGAGCTGTATGATAATTTTGTATGTTCACTGGCCGGTGAATACATTATACTATCATTGAATTGTTGCAGGTTTTACTGCTGCCTCTACTTGCAAATATATGTTTTTGTGGTCACATGTTACTTCTAAATGTTCTATTGCTAAGTT
Source organism: Cymbopogon citratus (assembly GCA_031170775.1). NCBI lineage: Eukaryota > Viridiplantae > Streptophyta > Magnoliopsida > Poales > Poaceae > Cymbopogon > Cymbopogon citratus. The sequence goes on from DXKC01006101.1 coordinate 3,662, forward strand.
GATTTTTTTACTATTAGGATGGGAGCAATGACTGCATCTGACCTCTACAATTATGGTGTTACCTTGCAGTTGGTGTCTGATGCTAAAAATGATGGAGCCCAGGTGGCTTCTAGCATCCCCTGTGATACGCAGGTACAGTCCTTGACTAAATATATACTGAATCAAGTAATATGAATGCTTACACTACTTGATCCTATGATTTCTTAATTATGATCCCGTGAATTACCATGGTGTCAGTTCTTACAAATTGCTAAATGTTTCAGGTGCATGTACATCGGCTTTACCAAGCATGGTGGTTTGCTGGACTTCCAGATTCAATTGCTTACCATATACAATTTTTATGATGTCTATGATTTGCGATTAGGGCCTAGACATACATTTTGTTTAGGTTAAGGCAAAAGAGAATTAGTGTGAAGGACCGGAAACGACGACCAGAGGGGGTGAATGGGATCTTCAAATTTCTTTCGAAACTTTGGTCCTCGGCTCTATCACTTAACCCCAGCAAGCAAATCACACATCGTGATATCCATGACCCAATGGAGAGGGTGGATGTTCCCTAGGAACACAGCAGGACACCACAAAGCAAGCGGAACGAGGATCGGAGTCTAAACACTCAAGAACTGCAGCGCAAAATCGGCACAGAGAGCTTGCACAAGAAATTTCACAAACCCATCCAAACGGTGTCCAAATATCATGAAATTTTAACCCTAGATTCAAGACACCATAGAGAAGGCCTCCAAAAATTTTCAGCTCAAAATTCAAAGGTCAAAATACCAGACACGTCTGGGTTGCATACCGGACGCGTCTGGTATTTTCCAGCACAGCAGCTGAGGGAGAAAATTCAAAAACCTAACCAAATTGTGTCTAAAAATTACTTAATTTTAACCATAGGTTCCTGACACTATGTATAAGATTTCCACAAAATTTCAGCTCAAAAATGCAAATTTAAATATACCGGATGTGTCCGGTATTCAAGCCGGACGCATCCAGTATTTAGACAGCCCTCGGGCAAATCACTTCCAACGTCAAAACTCGATCAAATCAACTCTGATTGACCTAAAATTTTGCGAGTGTTGAGAAGATATCATCAAGACATCAACACACAATTCCAAGAAGTAACCATGAAATCAAAAAGGGAATGGAAAATCACCCTTGAAGAACTCTAGAACAAGAATTGCTCGGATCTTTGATCTCATGAGGAATCCGACCATTTCCTTCGGTGGAAACCTTCCTCTCACGTCATAGATCAAGTCAGGGCAAAAGATTAGGATCAAAATGGTCTCAAAACAAAGAAATCATAAAGTTCACAAGAGGGCAAAAGATGAACTCGTGAAGAACAAAAGGTGAACTCAAAACAACTCCGTAAATCCAAAAGCCCAGAGGGCACGTGCAACTAAGGGGTGCACTTCCTACGAACAAAGGGCACAAGATAGTTTTTGACCACTCTCTAGCAATCCATGGAGGAGGAAAGAAAAACCTAGCCACTAGAAGGAGAAAACACAAATGGGAGAGGTGAGTTGGAGTTAGGGGTCTCCACCTCTATTTATAGGTACATTTGGACATCCCCAAAATGCCCCTTGGATAACTTGAGCTAAACTAATCCATCCGAGGGCATACTAGTCCAACTCTGGATAAGTTGATCCAATGGCCACCGCGTCTTCTCACAGGTAGCCTTGTTTTGACGCAATCTCCTCGATGCCGCCACGTGCCATCCGTCCGCTCCGGGACCGACCCGGGTTTTGAGGCCCAAACCCACGAAACCCGCACCGTGAGTAGCGTAGCCTGTACATGTCCCCCGCCAATGGTTTTGAGGGCAAACCACCAAACCATCGCCGATGGTTTTGAGGCCAAACCACCAAACCACCGTGAGTAGCGTAGCCCGTACGCATTCCCCGCCATGTCATCTTACCCTTGTCGATGTCCCAAGTGTCAGCCACTGTGGCTAGCACCCAGTCGTCCGATCCCTCGGTCCAAGCTCCACGTCCGCCCTTCACCACCCTGGTCCATCAGCACGACACGCCCCGCTTGACCTTCTCCCGACTGTCACTATGGCCTTCGAACTCCACAGCTGCACAACACAAGCCAAGAGATATGTTTTGACACATAACCCTATGCCTGAGATTAGCACAACCACCGATCAACCGCCAACCACAATTGTTGGACCTTGTTGACAATCACTCATCACACACAAAGACGCTACACAATGGCTATAGAAAGAGCCATGTGTTCGCAATCTCTCGCTTAATGAGTGCATTGGCAACACCAACATAAAGCAAGAGAAAGCCACTCAAATGACCAAAGCCAAGGAAAAGCTCGAAATAGGTCACTTGCAATGAGCAAAACACGATCAAGAACTTGGTCTCTAAAGACATGGGCAATGGCTCGATGCAACCAAGTAAAGCAAAGCTAGCCCTCAAGAAGAGGCAAGAAAAGGGCTCAACACCACTAGCAAATGTCAAAATGTCTAAAAATAGCTAGACCCTCTAGAAGAGGCAAAGGCTCAACACATCTCGCAAAGACAGATCAAAGCAACTACCCCTAGGAAAATGCAATCTCACATATGAATGCACTCTGGATTTGTGGATCTTCTCCCCCTTGTTGGCAAGTGCACTTATCAAGTTTTAGGTTCAAAGTATGCATCTCCCCCTCAAAACATGCTATGGATGCACAATGATACAAATGCACATCTTTAGAAGTATAGCAATCAGAATGACAAGATGCTTTAACTGGTGCTACCCTATGTGTACACAACAATTACAAGTGCTAGCAAATGCTCAAGTGGATCAGGTGAAACGAAATATGGCATTTAAGCATTGTTGAGCAAGTTTTAAGCAATTTTAGAAAAGGGGCTCACCACCAAATGTAGCTCCTAGCATATGCAAGCAGGAAATCATTCTATTGCTAACACAAGTATACCAGGTGAACTACCCCATACAATGTTCATACATCATGTGAAAAGATCAAACCACCCCTTGTGTATTTCAAATTTTTAGATTTTTTGGAGTTTACAGCGGTACACAAGTAGTTAGCAAGACATGTGTATATAAAAGGCATCACTATTGTCACTCCGAAATGGTGAACCAGGCCAAGCAAAAGAGCTTAAGACACTGATTCTGGACATCACTACAAGGTTCAAGTTCATCCCAAGTGCAAAGAGAAGCATTCTCGATACCTTGATGTGGGACAGTAGAGATCCAATTCAAATTTTCATCACTTAACTTGGATTTTAGCATTTTAGCAAAGTTGTTCAAGTTTTATCCAAGACAAGTGTATAACTCAAGAAACATGAGACATAGCAACCGAGCATACCAGGAAAGCATAATGATCTCAACACATCCTACACATGCTAGTTGACATACTCAGGGTGAAAATTTTCAAGTTTCATCATTGTTAAGCATGTTCACAATTTCAAAATTAGCTTAGCTCATAACATGTGTCAAGTAATCAAAGAGAGCCTAAGCGACTAGCATCACCATGTACACATAAGCCATATCAAAAAGAGCATAGTCTCATTCTAACAGCTATAGTCATGGAGCTCTAAAATGCTCTATCATACATGATGAGATGCAATGCAATATGATACAAAGGCAAAAGCAAAAGAAAGAAGAAATAAAGACTACTGTACAAGAACCAAAATTTCCCACATCTAAAATGGGAAACAAACACCCAACTCCCCTCATAGCAGATTGAACCGGGTTTGGTGAAAATATCTGCAATTTGGCCTTCTGTGCGGACATGGTGCAGGTCAATGTCTCCTTTCTTATAGTGGTCTCTCAGGAAGTGGAACCTCACCTCTATGTGTTTGGTTCTAGAGTGGAGAACTGGGTTTTTGGAAACGCTTATGGTACTGGTGCTATCACAGAAAAGAGGCACTTTGGTGAAGTTTAGGCCATAGTCTCTCATGGTGGCTACAATCCAAAGTAGCCGGAGCAGCAAGCAGCAGTGGCAACATTCTCACCCTCATAGGTAGATTGGGCAATAGCGGACTTCTTGTGAGAAGACCAAGAGACAAGCGAAGTACCCAAAAACTGGCAAGTACCCGAAATAGACTTCCTTTCAACTTGACACCCAACATAGTCAGCAACAGAGAAACCCGAGAGTGAGAGAGTCAAAGAAGACGAGTACCAAAGACCAACCTCAGAAGTGTAGCGGAGATACATTAAGATGCGCTTGACATCCTAACAGTGCGACGTGCGCCATGAAGACTAGAACCGTGCATAGAGGCAGACTGCGAACTGAATGTCCAGCCTCGTCACCATCAGGTACAGCAGCGACCCGATCATGCTTCAGTACTCCTTTTGATCCATAGTTTCTCCCTCCATGTCATCATCAAGGGCTGTCGTCATTGACATGGGTGTCATGAGGGGCTTTGCCTAACCCATATCGAACTTCTTTAGAAGATCCTTGGTGTACTTCCCTTGATGGACATAGGTTCCCTCCTTGGTTTGCTTGATTTGGAGCCCAAGGAAAAATGTCAGCTCACCCATCATACTCATCTCAAACTCCCTGCTCATCATGTCTGCAAACTTGGACACAAGAGTAGCGATGAAAACAGATTGGATACGAATGGATATCACCGATATCATATTTGTTTTCGTATTTCTGTCCAGATTCGGATTCAAATACGGATAATATCAATGATGCCGGATAGGATATGATTGGTCATCGATATCATAAATATGCGATTTAAGTATTCGTATATGGATATGGTATCGGATGTTGAATACTCGAACTCAAATATGGACAGATTAAAACCCCTTTAAACAAATTCGATCTCGAATACGGTCGGAAAATATCCATACCACATTCATCCCTGCACAAGAGTATGAGAAGAGCCACCAAAAATAATGTCATCCACATTTATCTGAATGATGAGTGTTTCAATGCCCTGCTTGAGGAAAACAAAGTTTTATCAACCGACCCCATTTTAAAACCTTTGGCAAGTAGGAAAGCTTTTAGGCGGTCGTATCAGGCTCTAGGGGCTTGCTTCAGACCATACAAGCCTTTGGAGAGTTTAAAAACATGGTCTGGATGCTTGAGATTTTCAAAACCAGGATATTGCTTCACATAAACCTCATCCTCTATGTACCCATTTAGAAAATCACTCTTCACATTCATCTGGTACAACTTGAACCCTTTTGAAGCTGCAAGGGCTATGAGTATCCTAATGGCTTCTAGGCAGGCAACAGGAGCAAAGGTTTCCTCAAAATCTATCCCCTCTTTCTAGCTATAATCTTGAGCAACCAACCTCGCCTTGTTTCTCACTACCATCCCATCCTCACTCTGTTTGTTTTTGAAAACCCATTTTGTCCCAATAGGATGGCAATATGGAGGTGGTGGCATCAAAACCCAAACTCGGTTTCTTTCAAAATTTTCAAGCTCCTCATGCATGGCATTGACCCAATCAGGCTTCGACATAGCGTGTCCAATATCTTTGGGCTCAAAAGAGGCAAGAAAAGCTGAATGAGCAAAGTGAGAAATCTCATATGACCATGACCACGTGACTCACTGGTCAATGCTCCCGATCATCGTCTTAGGAGGATGGTTGCGCTGGATCTAAATGGAAAGCATGTTGTTGTGCACTCCCAGGGTAGAAGCGACATACTTGGGTGGAGTGTACATGATCTTGATCTTAGGAGCATGATCTTTCTCTCAACAAGGGTCTAATCACGGGTTGATCAGACTCAACACAAAAGTAAATAGCCTATGAGCTAATTTTCCTAGTCTAGTAAACATATATATATATATAAGGCTGTGGTAGGAATTAAACTCTCTTCATGCAGGAACTCATCATATAGCAATTTAAAATTTTCAAAATAAATTCTCTAGAACTCTAGTATCACTTAGAATATGATAAACAGCAGCTCAGCCTTTTCTCATATCATACTGATCAATAACCTAGACTTAGCTTAAGCATTTGCAACCCACAAATTTCAGATTCAGAGTGAAGCTTTAGGTTAAAACAGTTATATCCAGAACTCTGAATTTTTAAGCACTAAGTACTTTGTAAAGGATTCCAGTGGAGCAACTATTCATCATTTCCATGCATATCATTAGAGCTTATTCAATCTAGGGTGGTATATTTGCACACTCCTAATCTAATCACACTTTTAATAGTATATATATAGCAAAGTCCCGTATAGATAATAATATAGTAAGCACTCTTTTTATTTTGTTTTCTTAGATATACATCTTTTTTTAGTATAATAACATAGATATATTTACATTCTAGGCAATAGAGACTTACCTGGCATCCGGGGGCACCTCCCCCAAGCTAGCTGTTGTCGTGATTGAATCACTCGTGGCGCGGTCGGTACTGGTAGTTCTGCGGCATAGCCCAGTACGCATCCTAGTTCTGCATGTAGTTTGCCTGGTTTTGCTGGATATTGTTCACTGAGGCTCCCATCCTGATGTTCCACTGCTGTTGTTCAGCCCATCTCTGGATGTTCAAGGCTAGGTTCTTGTCAATGCGGGTCAAGGTGGCATCGAGGCGTTGGCTGTCGTGGTACCCATGCTTGACACAGAGTGTCTAGGTGGG
>DXKC01006110.1:0-10918 GCA_031170775.1 Cymbopogon citratus
TACTAAAACTAATCATGTATGAAGTAATAACTATGATTTCGTAAAATCTCCATTCATTTCAAAATTTAAATTATTTGTTTTTTCAAGCGTATATTCAGGTGCATGGTAAAAAATTATGTACCTTCAAAAACCAAATTCATCTTGCTGTTTTTAGTACACTACGAAGGGTCCAAGCGTCCATGTACAACTTTTTTGCCCTCTAGACGCTGTTAAAGCGCATTGTATTAAAAAATTTCTCGACCTTAGTACAAAGATGCACAAATCTTTTAGGTGATCGAGATTTTATTTTCCATTTTGGCTGTATCCATGCAAATGCCACATTTCTCATCATCTTCAATTGTTTCAGTAGTTCAGAGCAGCTCAAGTCAAATAACGTGACCTTCTAAAATAGTCACAACAAGTAAAGCCGTAACGTGTTCCGTTCACACGTGATTTAACGATTTTGGACTTGGCAGAATGGTAAGTACATCTAGACTGCAGACTTTTCATGCATACCTCACATGCGTTCCGATTCCTACCATCGATTTCTAGTAATTTTTGACTTGGCAGATATTTTTTTTCGTAGGCCACAGATGTTCTGGGTAGAGGGTCTGATCAAGTGATCATCGCCACGCTCTGATCAAGTGATCATTGGTTGTTCCTGACTTCCTGTAGCATGTATAAAATATCAGTGCCTCTTACAGCAACCAGCTCACACGTTTCTGAGGGTGTCGCTCGGAGTCCCACTAGCAAGTTTCTTTTCTTGAAATAGATTCTCAATATACTGCAAGAGATTTGCAATTGTGATAATTTTTTGTCTTTCGGAAAATTGGCGTCATGCCGTCATCCAATGTACATGCTCCAACACGACACCACACTCCACACACACAAAAAAATGTACACGCTCCAACAAGACAGCGCACAAAAAAAAAATGCACATGCTGCAACAAGACAGCGCACAAAAAAAAAATGTACATGCTCCAACAAGACATCGCACATGTCAATATATGTCATCTCCCACCAGAGAGGCCAGTCATGGTCCCGATGCTCATCGCCGTGGACGACGACGGATTCGTGGACGCCGACATGACAAACGAATCGAACCCTTCGCTCCGCATCAGGGCCAGCATGCTGAAGCTGAGGTGCGACGGCGTGAGCTCAGGGAAGGCCATGTCGCCGTCGAGATACTGCATCACCTGCCGCATGCTGGGCCTGGCAGCAGGCAGCGGGTGCGAGCACAGCAGCCCCAGCTTCAACGCCAGCATCGCCTCCTCGTCGTCGTAATTCCCCTGGAGCTTCGCGTCGACCACCTCGGCGAGCGATCCCTTCTGCCAGTGCTCCAGCACCCAGTCCACCAGCATGAGCCGGCTGTCCGTCATGCTCTGCTCCACGGGTCTCCGGCCACACACGACCTCGAGGATGAACGCCCCGAAGGCGAACACGTCGGTGAGAGGCGACGCTTTCCCTGACCTTGCCAGCTCCGGCGCGAGGTACCCCATCGTGCCGACGACGTGGGTTGTCTGCGGGTCGGCGCCATGGTCGTACAGCCTCGCGAGGCCAAAGTCTCCCAGCCGTCCGTTCATCTCGCTGTCGAGCAACACGTTGCTGGCCTTGATGTCTCGGTGGATGACGACCTGCTCCCAGTCCTCGTGGATGTACAGCAGCCCTGACGCGACGCCTTTGATGATCCGGAACCTCTGCACCCAATCCAACGTCGCCATGGCCTTGTCGTCGTCCTTGCCGTATAGGTACTTGTCAAGGCTGCCGTTGGGCATGTAGTCGTACACCAGGAGAAGCTCGCCTTTCCGTCGGCAGTAGCCGAGCAGCTGCACGAGGTTCCGGTGCCGGAGACGGCCGATGCTGACGACCTCGGCGACGAACTCCTTTATGCCCTGCCTCGATTCGTGAGACACCTTCTTGACGGCGACCTCCAGCTTCGATTTCGGGAGCACTCCTCTGTACACTCTCCCGAATCCTCCGACGCCGAGCAGCATCTTGCTCTTGAATCCCTCGGTGGCGCGGAACAGGTCCTTGTACGTGAACCGGTGCGGTCCGAACTCGACCTCCCAGTCCTCTCGCAGCTCGGCGTACTTGAGCCGCCGCCGGACGAGCGTGACCACGACCGCCACCACGGCGAGGACGAACGCCGCGGTGGCGATCGGCAGCACGATCTCCAAGACCTTGGACCGCGGCTTGGGGCCGAACCGCGGTAGCTTGGGCAGGCTGCCGATGTTGATGTCCGGAGCAGGGCCGTCCATGGCGAAGCTCCAGCCGAGCACGTAGTGCTCCGACCTCACCGTGCCCGTGGCGGACGAGAAGCCCACGTACGCCGGGTCCACGAGCACGTCCGAGAGGTTATGGGCAGCCGACACCAGAGGCCTGGAAGGCTTGGGTTTCCCGAGGGGAGCCAGGAACACGTTGATCCCCGCGGTCTCGCCGTCGTAGTCCACCCAGACCTGCATGGGCTTGGCGCTGATCAGGGTCAGGCTGTGGAACGCGCCGGTGCCGTCGTCGTAGTAGCCGGCGGTGCTGGTGTTGACGGACGTGAGGCTGTTGACGTCGATGCCGACGTGGTTGTCGTCGGGGTCCTTGAACTCGGTGCTCCGGATGGTGTCGAGCTCGACGCCGAAGACGTGGTTGCTGGCGTTGCCATTGTTGGAGGTGTTGAGGAAGCCCAGGTACTGGCTAGGCAGCGCGTCCGCGAAGCTGTCCTTGCCGACGAAGAAGACGATGCCGTGGCCACTGAGGTCGGAGTAAGGCGGGATGATGCCGAACACGAAGGACGCCGAGAAGGACCGCACGGGCCCGCCGGGCGTCCGCTGGAACCGCAGCGGCGCCGGGTGCACCGCGTGGCCCTTGAGCTGCGCCGTGCCGTTGGTGAGCTCCAGCAGCCCCGACGCCGTGATGGTGGCCGTGCCGTCCAGCGCGAGCGGCGCGCCCGTGAAGCCCGAGTAGACGAACTGCTCATCGTCACCGTCGGCAGCGAGGACGCCGGCGACGACGATGCCGGCGAGGAGGACGCCGGCGGCGAGAAGAGATCGCGCGTGCCGCGAGTCAACCATTGGAGCGACCAAGAACTACACTACAGCTCTGGCAATGGCAATTCACATCGGCCAAACTCGCTGCTTGTATTGTACTCCGAATTGTAATTGAGATCCGCGCTTGCAGTGCAGTCGCGTTCTGGAGCTACCGGTTTTATAAAATTATAATCCGGAGGCAGTTAGTAGCTCAGAGCAACTGGTGACCAGTCCAAGCAAGCACGGATTTTTCTTTTCCAATCTACGACTAATCTAGAGACCGGAGTAGATAGGCACGGATGACTTGGTTGTTCTAGGCCGCTCTTGTTCGTCAGATCGCTCCGCGTGCGTGCCGCTTGTCCGTCCAGTTGTCTCGTCTGAGGCGATCGGAACAGGCCATCCTCCTCGCCTTGGACTTTGGCTGGCCGGGGTCCAGCTTGGAAGTTTCCAGTTTCCACGCCCTGTTGTTTAGTAGCCCCATCAGTTCTCACGCTGGCGATGCCGCGATGTGGACGCCTGTGAACGCCTGTGAACGTGAAGAATAGCCCCGGGCGCGCGTGGCCGTGGCGTGGCCGATGGTGACCGGCGGTGAGGTGACTCATGACTGGCAAGCTCAGATTACTGGCGGTGACCCCAGCGCGGCCGGGTTTTTCGTCGATGTCCTCCGTCACGGCGCGGCGAGTTTGGATGTGAAGTGAAAATTATCCGCGTGTCACTGTGCCGGCACCTCTCCGGCTCTGCTGACTGCTGGAGCGCGACGTCTGTGTGCCGCGGCGGGCGGTGGCCCTGGTGGGATGGATGGATTGGGAATAGTTCTCCCGACCGCCGGCCGGCCGAGTTGGAAAAGCTGGAATTGACGCTCTGGATGGTGGAAAAATACTGCAACGTGCCATGCGCAGGCTTCCAGAGACCAGAGTGGCAGTTCCAATCATGCGGTGGATATGCCGCCGCCGCCGGCGCTGCTCGGCGGTGGTTGACTTGACTCGACGTGCCAGTTGGCACTACCCGCCGAGACAGACCGGTCTGAATCGTTGGCTCGCTCCATCGGATTCCTGTCGCTTTCCTCTCGTGTAGACCTGTCGTCGCGGATTGCGCCGGAGGTCAAGGAAATGCTCTTTTTTCTATTTGGATTGGATGATCAAGGAAACGCTTCCGGCATCCGTGTGCTGCTCCATCTTCGGCGGATAGCATCTTTGCTGGGCCTAATACGACGTGCCTTTTGCACTAGTCACACAAGCAGCAGTTTGGGCTCGACATCTCTACTCGAGTGTGCCGGAGAAATCAGCGTAGACACGGAGAAAAGGCTGGCCCGACACGAGTGCATCGAGCAATGTCGGCCCGTGCCTAGGCCAGGCCCAAACAAGAGACCATACCATGGGTTGTTTAGCCACACTCTCACAGTTGCTGTCCCGGCCCTTAACTTTCGTCAAAATCTGTTTTTTATCTTTGAACTTCAAAACCAAACAAATACATTCCTTAATTCTTGAAACCATGTATATTTGGTTCCTGGCCTAGTTACGAGTGGTTTTGAAGGTGGTTTTGTTATTTTCTCTTATATTTATTTTGGGCGAATCTTTGAAAAATCATAGTAGATCATAGAAAAATCATGAAATAAAAAAAATCCAACTTTATTGAACTCCACATGAGTAATCTACATAGTTACTGTATAATATGTTATGCTTTAGTACAAATTTTTTGTTGTAAATTTAGATCTATGCTTTTTAATAATTAATTGGCATAATTCTTAACTCTAGTTTTTATGCATGGTCCAATTGTGGTGAAATTTTTATTGTGGAATAATTATTGTATCATCGGACTATCGTAAAAAAAATTATTCTCATTAGATCACGTAAAACTTAGTTATAGATTTATATTTATTTAGCAAGTATAAACCATAAATAAATCTATAACTAAGTTATGCATGATCCAATAGATATGAAATTTTTACTACAATTCAAAAATATAATAATTAGATCACCACAAAAATATCCCACGCAACCACAGCGACACTGTCACGGAGGCACAGCAGGCAGCAGCTGCCCACCCAGCTTCTGCGGCATGTACGTTTCCGTTCCTCGTCCATCCGTGCGTTGTGTGTCGTGACCCCTACTGGGGGCATACCGCACACCTAGGCTATAGGGGTGAAAAAAATTCATGTACACTGTAGCACTTTCGTTTATATTTGACAATTATTATCCGATTATGACTTAAATAGGCTTAAATGATTCGTCTCGTAAATTATAACTAAACTATGTAATTAGTTATTTTTTACCAACATCCATGTTTTAAATGGCGGGCTATAGAAATTAGCGGGAATTTCGCCAAAAATGCTATTAGCGCGTTATTAGCGCGCTATAGCGCCGAATAGCGCGCTAATGAGCGTTGCGGTAGCTGCTTCTGGACGCTATTAGTGCGCTATTGCGGCGCTATAGCTATTTAAAACGGGGACCAACATTTAACATTTAGTACTCCATACTTTTTTAATAAGGGATATATAAAATATCCGGCCTCTACATTCAGGGATGTACATAATCAATTAAGTACTCTATATATACGTCCAAATATTCGATGTGATGGAAAAAGAGTCTCGCAATCTAAACAAGGCCCTATGAGGCCAGGACCAGGACGGACGCGGGGGCGCCGGCCGGCCGGCCGGGCCGCAGTTAATGGTGCAGGTCCGACGTTGTTGTCACAGGGGCGTCCGGCCGGCGCATCTACAGTACAATTCTACAGTGGAAAGTACACGCCTGCCGTTGGCCGGCCGCAGCCACGTACTGTACAGCCACAGCCCACAGGAGCCACGACCATGCACGCTCCGGCGCCGCGTCATTACAGCGCTGCGGAGTTCGTTGGCCCTCGCTCCTTGCCGCGCCACCGGCCACTGTGCGCTTCATACAGTGCCGCCGGTGGCGCGCGGCGGCTGGCATAAAACGCCCCAGACTCGCCGCGGGTTTGTTCTTCGGTTCATGCATAATGCCGACGCGAGATCATCAGGCGCAGTGCTGTGCTGGCTGTGTTCGGCTGTTCGCCTGTTCCGCCGCGCTGTGAAGGGTTGCAGCATTTGTGGCCAGGCGTACAAGCCACGTACGGGCAGCTTATCTCCGTGCTCGGTGCGGATGATTGGTTGCACACGGCCGGGCACCACACGTGAGTCGCACAGGATGGCAGGACGCGGACGGCAACTGCGGCACAGGATTAGCGAAGACCAACGATCGACATGCATGTGTGTAGGACTCTGCAGGTAGAATAATGGCATTGGCTGGCACCGTACCTGTGCTGCGCAAAGAAATGCATGGTCATCTAGATCTCATCTGGGCAACAGACTGGCTAACAGTTACAAACGTACAGTTCGATCCCTCGATCTCTTCCAGTTTACCAGGGCACAAGTTACCAATGCAATAATGCATAGAGATAGAGGTTTATTATCAGTCGTGTGTCTTCATAGAAAAAGGAAAAGTAAAAGGAAAAAAAGAGAGAGAGAAATTCACATGATGCCTGGTTTCCAGAATCACAACAGATCGAGCGAGCAAAACGTAGTGTCAAACCGAAATTGTATATTTACGGCCAAATAGCAGCAATTAATGACCACCGTCAGTTCAATCACTACTACGTACACCTCAAGTCCTCAACGTCAATAATCATGCACCATGATGGAACTGATACCGGTACCGGGCCGGACCTATGTTTTATGCTTTTTACCATGCATGCCGTTATTAGCTGCCATGGATCGGAGTTCACTAGCTCTCCACGGTAACCCAAAATAAACATGCACCACCGGCCGGCAGGCTACTTTGCTGGACGTCGGTCCGATCGAGCTTGCACACGCATGCGAGACACGCGCGAGCGCACACACACGCATGCAAAAGCTGAGTCCCGGCTGGCCCTCAAGACCCCAGCCGGTACATGCCGCCGTCCGCCATGAACGGCGGCGGCCTGCTGTCAATGTACAGCGCCGCGGTGCCCTGCGGGACGTGGAACCCGCCCTCCATCATCGCGAACGGCATGTCCTCCGCCGCCGGCTTCCAGTGCCGCTTCCGCTGGTTGATGAACCAGTTGTTGATCTGCTTCTGGTCCAGCCCGGTCGTCTCTGCCAGCGCCATCTTCTCCGTCTCCTGATCATGATCATTAACGTACGTACTCGCAACAGTCATAAAAAAGTTTTCAGTTTTTTTTTGGCAACTAAGTAGTTGCCAATATTATTACGTATATGTATTATGTAAGAATACGTACGAGTTGGAAGAATGAAGAGCTTGAATGAATTAGTAATGCACGCATGGATGGAGGATATATTGCTAGGGTTCTTACAGAAGGATAGGGCCACTTGTAGTGCAGCTCCCACCAGTGCAACAGCTTTTGCCTGGCCTCCTTGGGGAGCTTCCCTTTCTTCTTCCTCTTGGAGAACTCCTGACGAAGGCCGCCGAGGTAGCCGCCGTACTTCCTCAGGAGCTGGTGCTTGAGCTCCTGGTCCTCGGCGCAGGGATCGATCTCCTCAGGACAGCTCGCGTCCTGCTCGTCCTCGGACGACCCGGCCACCTCACAGTTACTGTCTGCAGGTCAAGATGATCAGCAACCGAACAAAGTTAGTTAAAGCTTGCTTGTCACACTTTAATTATTGGTTCCGCTTTCGAAGAAAAAAAATTATTGGTTCCAAAGATAAAGATTAGCTAGATCACTTTCTTCTGACAAAGTTTATCGTGTGGGAACCAAAGTGCCACCTGAATTACAAGCCAGAAAGCTCCCAATTAATTCTGCAGCCTGTTTAGAATTTAGATAGGTGTGATGGTACGAATGAACAGTGTTTACTCTGACCAAATACTGTTTATGCACATACAGTAGGCCGGACCCTAGGCTACTACTAGACCACACTACACGAAATAATACCCGTAGGATTGTTGTTGCAGCCCTAGCTAGCGCCAATGACACCGTGTTTTTAACTTTGAACAGGGGGGCTTATTTGTTTCCCTTTCCCATCCTCTCGTCATTAGAAACTCCATGAGCCTGGCATCAATTAGGCCAGGCGTTTTGAAACCGATTTATCTCTGGTTGCATCTTGGAAACTTGCCTGGGCCGGGGGGCCAGGCGTTCGATTGGATCAAACGGGCTGCCTCACAGAGCTCCAAAGTCAAGGGCGGCTTCAACCAAACACGCCCTAGAGAAACTTAGTAAGAAAGTCTAGGACAGAGCATCAAGCTAGTCAAGAGCTTCAACCAAACACACCCTCTGCATAGAAGAAAACCTTAATAATTAAGAAAGTCTAGGGCAGAGCTTTCAAGTCAAGGGCTTCAACCAAACACACCCTCTCAATCTCCGCAGGGAAGAGAGAACCTTAAAAACAAAGCCGCACACCATGCAAGGATACTAGGATAGTATTGCAAAGCCCAAACATAAGGAGCATCCTCATTTTAATTCATATGTTTGAATGATCAATTAGAAAACAGATAATTCGTGTTAAGTATAAACTCTCTGGAGCTAAATTGTAGAATGAAAATGAATACAAATCGAGGACAAATCCAAAACTAACCTCACCAATTGTATTTATCTTTGGCCACTATAAGAAGGCTGATTTCAATCGCTTGAAAGCATGAATAAAGATTTGATCGAGAGTTACATTATACAATTGAAATGGAGTCAGTTAATTTTCCTCTAAATCAACAACTTAATTTTCATTGTCCTTGTCAAAAGATGTGCATTGAAATATAAAATGCTACGACAGTCAAGTGCACCCCTCCTATGGAGCTAAACTCTTCGCACTTATGGCAAAAGATCTGTAGTAAAGAGTTTAGAGCCAATCTGATAGCCCATCTAGACCATTATGTACAATCACGTGTTCTTACACAATAATGTATTATAACTTTACAGATCTCAATTCTCATTATTACTTGCTTGCCCCCAAATCCACAGAATTTTATTTGGTGAAGAAGCATACTATATAATCTAACAATATGCTTAGATCGATCAATCTGCACTCGTTGGAGGCATATGGATGGAGTTTATGAAACTGTTCTCTTATGTATGATTGCTAGCTTGGTCGGCTCGTAATAAGTGAAAGAACACCTGGAATCAATGAACTGCTTTTTTACAACGATGGCACACCTAATGACCCTACCAAAGGATGTGCACTTCCTTTGTACAAATAACTAGAAGGATATATACCCGTGCACGCATGCATGAGCTGGACCTGCATGTTGTATAGGTTGTTCCGATCAATTAAGTAGGCAAGCTAATGGTACATTCCAATAAGAAAACTAATGGATCGAGTACGAGACCAAATTATAAGATGATGGGACTGCCAAACGAAAAGCATGATGCAGAGGCATCCCTTGTATTTTGATAGACTAAAAATAGTAATTTCACCTAGCGGGGATGGTGTGGACAATTTTAGCGAGATGATGTGGCATTGATGCGGGATGACATAGATAGATTGCATGCTGAGATTGAAAGATAGTGTGGTTTTCTTTTATAGATATATGTATATATGATAGAATACATATTTTGATAAACTGAAACTAGTAATTGTACTTATTATAGTGGGGATTATGTGGAAAATTTGATCACTTTGTGGGGGGACAAAGTGGATTTCTTGCATCAAGAGATTGAAAGTTAGTGGAAGAGAATGTGCCATTTAGTAGGAAATAACATGAATAGCTTGCATGTTTAGATTGAAAGTCAGGTTGCTTTCAAAGAGATATATAGATATACCAAGCAAAAATTAAATGATTATAGTAATGATAAGGAACATGTAAATGTAGTTGTTATCATTATTAAGTCGTGTAAAAATTTTCATAGGTTAATGTTTTACCCATATATTTGATAACAGTTGTTAACTGGTGAGCTATATGAATCAACCTTCATCCTAAAAGCATTATATATCCGAAGAAAAAAAATCAAATATTAATCATTATTAAGTGGTTTGCTATTAACACAGTACCATTACATTGTGAAAATAATATTGGATGATTTGTATTAAGTCTCATAGGCTATTTATATGAAGTACTACTGGTTGGCTTGATCCGAAAAAGCAAGTTTTAGATAGAGATAGATCTAGCAGATGGAGGAAGGGGCTGTACATCGTACCATACGTACATGTTATTCAGACACACTTGCTATTTTGCCTTGTGTGGATGATGAACTGATAAATTATGTGCATGCGGGAGTTTTTTATCCACATAATATTATAAAAGATATAATCTCTCTTTATGACTATACCAAAAAAAAACTCTCTTCATGACTAAAAGTTGGATTAATGATGATCCAAAAAAAAATGATACTACAAAAGTGTCCAGAAAACATGCATGATATATATACTACGTACACTATAACAAAGCCAATCTATTTTAAGAAAGTATCCATCAGCCGCAAGCATGAAACCATATCAGAGTCGATTTTATGAAACCATGTGCTATGGCTCGAATCCATAGTCAATCCTATTTTCGATAGGACCGGTTGACAATTGAATCTAATTTTTTCCATTATTTGACTATCCATAATAGTGCGGAAAGAAAGCCCGGAGGAAGAGTGGTCTGGCCTTGCGTTTCTCGTCCCTTTGCCTTAGGATTCGTTAATTCTCTTTCTCGATAGGACGGGGAAGGGATATAACTCAGCGGTAGTGTCACCTTGACGTGGTGGAAGTCATCAGTTCGAGCCTGATTATCCCTAAACCTAATGTGAGTTTCTTCTATTTTGACTTACTCCCCCACCACGATCGAACGGGAATGGATAAGAGGCTTGTGGGATTGACGTGATAGGGTAGGGTTGGCTGAACCCCTAGTGGGTAGTGAAATAGAACATGAAACCGTGCTGAGCTCCCAAGCAGTGGGAGGGGAAAGTGATCTCTGACCGCGTGCCTGTTGAAGAATGAGCCGGCGACTCATAGGCAGTGGCTTGGTTAAGGGAATGGAACCCACCGGAGCCGTAGCGAAAGC